>PVKU01000991.1:0-246214 GCA_004027475.1 Anoura caudifer
TGTCCCCTCTCTGCCCTGCCCCCCTCTGCCCTGCCCCCTCTCTCTATTGCACCCTCTCCCTCTGCACGGTGAGGCCGAGGAACTTTCCCTCTTGGAGTGTGAAGTGCGGTTCAAATCAAGGCCGACCATTCCCTTCCTGTTCACCCTTTCAAAAACACGTTTCATCCCTTGTAAAGGCACTGAATGGAACTGAAGCTCTGGTGTAGATTAATCCACGGTGTTTCTCTCATCCCGGCACCCATCTCAGCGCACGCTACAGGACACCTGCAGTCACCAGGGACAGGAGGCCCGGGGACAGGCCACGGTTTGCCTGGTGCACAGGACTATACCCTTTTCTTACCGCTACAAAGATTACCCTGCCTCTAGAGTTTGAGGGAACAGCCGCCTCCTGGCCACAGAAGCACGCACACGGCTGGCTCAGGGAGAAACCCGCAGTCCCCGGCGGCCGTCCCCTCAGGTCTGTGAGAACTGCTGTCACTAGAGGGTGCTCAAGGTCCCTCTAAAGGCCCTGGGAGGGACTGCTGGTGTGCCCCGTTCTTGACTTGGCATTTCTGCAGTTTTATCATTATCCTACAAAGTCGTCTCACTTTGATCCACTGAAATGAACGCGCAGCATTCTCAATGCAGCAGGTGATTTTGGAAAATGCCAACTGCCTGCCACCAGGGTGCGCACAAGGGAACACACGCGCGTGAGGAGACACCCCCGGTTCAGCCGGTTGCACAGGGGACGGAGGGCGCGCTGTTCCCGGTGAGGTTTCACCACGGGGAACGCGTGTGCGCCCGCACCACCGAGAACGATGCCAAAGCCCAACAAATTATTCGACTCCACAATAATTCTAGATGGTTCCATCTGTCCTCGGGACAAGTTCCCTCAAACAGACGGGTACATGTTGAGTGTGTCTGCTTTCTCGGTAGACGACATGGGTTTCCACGCCAGCCCTTGTTGCCTCCACTCAGGCCATTAGCGGGTCCTTCCCCACGGCGAGCCGGGGGGGGGGGGGGCATGGGCTACACAACACACAGTGTGTGACAGAGCCTTTGAGGTGCCTTCCGTTCTTTAAAACAAGTGTAGTATTTTGGGATATGCTTACGGTGCATCGCTTACATATCTATGAAATAAAATAAGCTTTGAGACTAACTAGGAGGGCTTTCTTGGAAGTAATTTTGCAATCACACTGACTGGACATGGTCAACATGTTAAACAGAGCAAACTGCAGTGCCTTGGAAAGATCTGCAACACAGAAAAAGGTGCCTGATTTTGCAACTTGCCTCTATGCGCCCTCACCTGTACTTAAAAGCATCCGGAGAACCCTAACCCTTGCACTCTGGTTCATATACCAAGGAAGAGTGGGGTCGGGGCTGGTGACCGCTGTTTGCTTGTGCTCCTGGCTGTGGGGGGCGGGGCTGCGGGGGCGAGGCTCCCACCAGCCTGCAAGAAAGCTCCAGCCTGTGTGGTGGGTGACTGATATGTTATCCTCCGGGGCTGCAAGCGAGCGGAGCCGCCAGGGGCAGCCCGCGGCTCACTCTCAGTGTGCCCTACGGCGGGGTCACTGAGGCTGTTCCATCTGCGGGTCTGAGATTTTAAAGGGAAACAAACTTTACTTTCCCACGTATACAGACAGCACAGAGCAGATGGGACGAGGCACCGTGGGTGCCGCCCGGCTTGCCCCGCACACCGCAGCTCCCCATCAGGGATGCTGGCAGAAGAGAAAGGCCACGCCAGGCTCAGCGCACCCGGCACCCATGGCAATCAGCTGGCTTAGGCGGAAACTGAGGATGGGGATGCAAAGCTAAGTCCTATGTCAGCAAGTGAAGGACTCAGACGCGCTGGGGGCGGGAAGCTGAATGAATGAACATGTGCATGAATGAATGAGTGTACGCCCTTTATTTTGCCTGCATCATGACGCATTTATAGCAAACTTACCAGAATTACAAAACAAAACAGCTCCCGTTTGTGTAGTCCCTAGCCCTTTACAATGTTCCGAAGTAACATCAACTAAAATTACTTCCCGCTAAACTATTTCAGCAAGCAGGTTGATTTCACACACACTTACCAGAGCCCGTCAGGATGGCAGAGTCCCTGCACTCCCGACACTTGCCACAGCACCCGTGGTGGGTGCAGTTGCCAGGGTGGCCTGGTCTGACTTCCCATCACACATTCCCTCCTCATGAGGTGACGCGGACCCTGCTTCCACCAGAAGGTGGGGTCCGTGTCCCCACTCCTCAGAGCCGACGGGCCTGTGGCCCCAGCAGAAATTCAGCTACGTGACTTCCAAGGCTACCTGTAAAGGGGACACAGCTTCCACCTGGTGTTCTTGCAAACAGCATGCTTCCACCCCACCCGCCATACTGGAAGGAAGCGCAAGACGTGCGCGGGCAGGCGCCCCAGCGTTCCAGCCATCTGTCCAAGGCAAGGGCCGGCCCCCACTGCCAGAGGGGGGAGCGCAGAAACCTCCCCCCCGTGACTCCGGCCCCAACCGCCCCTGGACCGCAACTGTCTAAGAGACCCCGAGTGAAACACGCCAAGGCAGCCCAGTCAACCCCAGAACCATGAGGAACGAGGGAAAAAACGCTGTCATCGTGACTTTCAATGGGAGTGACATGGTATGCAGTGAAAGGTGACTGGAATGCCATCAGAGGTTTCCTTATCCAAAAGCAGATTTCTGCAGCGTGGCTGCAGCAGAAAACAGTCTGCCTGTGTGATCATCCATCCACCCATCAGATCTTTACCGGCCTCAAATGCAGGCACAGCTCTGCATCGAGCGCAGAAGGGGCCGGAGAGGAGGAAGCAGCCCTGAGCCGAACAAGCAAAAACCTCAGGTTTCGGCCGGAGAAACAAAACTATGCCCAAATCACCGCAGCATTTTGACTCAGGAGAAAGGGCAAAAGTCACCAACATCCACAGCTCTTCCCTCTCCGCTCACTGAAGGTGGGCGTGCCTCAGGGTCACCTGACCCCGTCCCAGGGGAAACGCCCCCCCACTCCTGCCCCTGACTCTCTCCTCAGCCCCCACCCAATGGCCAGTAGCCCTTCCCCCGCAATCTCCCCCTGCGTTCATACTGCTGGTGCCCATACCTACTTTCTAGAGACATCTCTGCCCCTCAACTCCAGATTGCGTTCCTAAGGAGGCGTGGGAAAACTTCACTTCCCCCCTCCGGGACTCCCACCGAAGTGGGGGTGGTGGATGTGAAGCTGGCCAAGAGGCTTCTTTACCCTGAATTACTAAAAAGAAAGCCCTAGTGTTCAGAAAGTGGTATTATTATTTTCCCTGAAACACTAGCTCCCAGAAATCAGGGGCTCCATCCCCAGTGTGCTCTCCAAGGGCTCCAGGATGCCGGTGGGGCAGGGGGCGGGGACTTCCATCGGTCAATCCTGCCGATAATGAGAGCCATCTGGAAGGCCGCACTGGTGGGCTGGGCCGGCCCCTGGACGCGTGCAGCCCCATGGGCATGGGCGCGGGGACACACAGTGGGTTTCTGTTTCCAAGAACCACCGTCCTGTGCGGCCCTCCCCCACAAGAACAGGCTCTGAACAGCCGTCCCAGGGGCGTTCCCGCCGAACGTCTGTGAGGCTCCCGGAAAGAGGGTGAGGTATCTGGCTTCGCGTCTCACGTGTTGAATCCCTGCAGAAGCTGACCCCGGAGGGCCGGAGCACCCCGACGCACCTCCCTGGCCGAGGAGCTGGGGTCGGCGCTGTGGGGCCGCGTCCTCCTTCAAGGGGCTTCAGGCGCTCTGCCGGGCATGGAAACCATCCATGTGTCTCGTGGGCCACTCTCTGTTTTATGGAATTCTTGCACCGGGGAGCTCTTTTTATTTTATTATTTTCTTTAACAGCCAGAAAACGGGGAAGTTCACAAAGACATTTTTCAGCTGCCTGAAGTGACCCTTAACTTAACAGGTTTTGCCTAATCAGTAAACTGGAGTTAAAAGTTTTCCAGTACCTTTGGAGCGGGGGCTCTTTGTCTTTAACGGGGCAGGGGGACCGCCAACAATGGGGCTACACATACCTTGCGCCTCTTTGTGAGCGACTGCAAACCAGAAACAGATGTGAAATATCAGCAGCTACCTCGGACTGACCCGGGGAAGCTGCGGCTAATCCAGATCAGCCCTAATAACTCAGAACTGCCACCATGGAACCATCTAATTTTTTTTTTCACTTACAAATGCAAAAGCGACTTGGCAGAACACGTTAAAATCCATTTCCCTCTGAACACAGATTTCTGCTGGTGAGACCCAGGAACGGAAGCTTCCTCCACTGAGCTGTGCGGCTGCTGTCTATGTTTTGTTCAGGTGATTTTTTAACCTGGAAGGGGAGCGATTATCCCGGAAAGTAGATATTCCTATTGTTACCTTGCCCCAAGATGTTTATAAACAGTAAGAACACCTAGAAGTTTAGGGTGAAGAATCTAACATCCCAAAACCTTTCTGTAACGTGGAAACCCGCTTCATTTTCCCAAATTTAAAGTAGTGAATGTAAGTGAAGGAGAAAAATCAATAGATACGGGGGTGATTCATAACCTCCCAGATGAAGAAATCCATCATTCTGCACTAAATTTGAACATGCCATCAATAGTATGTCCGTTTGCTAGATCTGAGAAGAACCGTTCTAACGTAAAACCCAATATAAAGTTGTTTCAGACATTGAATATTGTTTTTCATCTTAACAGGCACAAGGTGGAATGACTTTAGAGGCAAAGCTAGATATTGACCAATTCTTAGCGCTTTTGAATACGGCGATCGCGCTGTCACGCTGCGCGGGACGTCCTGGCCCCGCACTGACGTTACCGACGTGTGTACAGAGGGACGGGGAAGGGAAAGAACAGTCGCCTCACCGCACTTCACCACTGCGAAGCTGCGCTTGGTGAGGTGTGAGCCCACCGTGATTTCACGTGTCACTAGGAAAGAAAAAATAACTCTGCCAAGCAGAATCAGCCACAGCACGTGGTCATTCGCCAGCCATGAGGCGCATCAAATGTTTGAAAACCAGCAGTGGGGTATCCCTAGGAACAGGCAGATGCAGGCAGCACTGACATGCCGTTGGGAACAGGCTGCGGGGTTTCTCAACCTTGGCAGCATCGACATGGCGGGCTGAATGATCCTTTGTTGGGGGGTGGGGGTCTGTCCTGCGCCCCGCAGGTTGTTTGCTAGCATCCCCGGCTTCTACATGCCAGCGGCACCTCCCTCACCCCCGCTCATGACAATCAAAACTGCCCTCAGACCTTGCCAGATGTCCCTGGGCGGAGAAGGAAAACCACGGCGACAGAGCAATTCAACGCTGCGCAATTTAGCCTGCGAGCGAACGGCAGACCGTCGGCCACCCGGAGCCCGCATTCCTGGGCGTGACACGCTGCCCTGAAAACACCGCACCCACACGGAGCTGGTGCACGTACGTCATCTCTAATCAGCAAGGAATGCAAATCAAAGCCACAATGAGCCGTCACTCGCGCCTGTCAGAACGGCTATTTTCAGAAAAAAAGACACCACGTGTGCTGGTGAGGATGCGGAGAAGGGGAGCCCTTGCGCACCGCTGGTGGGAAGGTAAATCAGCGCAGCCGCTGTGGGAAGCGGTACGGAGGCTCCTCAAACAATCGAACGTAGAACCACCATACGACCCAGCTATTCCACTCGGGGCCTTTACTACCTGGATGCAAACTGACCATCCTGAAAAGGTACCTGCACTCCTGTGCCTGCTGCAGCATCATGAACAGCAGCCAAGTCATGGAAACGACCTCAGTGTTGGTTGACAGATGAGTAGGAGGAAATGCGGTACGTGCATACACTGGAATATTCGTTAGCCATGAAAAGAAGGAAATCCTGGCACTTGTGGCAACATGGAAGTCTTTTGAGGGCCCTGTGATGCGTGAAGTAAGTCAGACAGAGAAAGATAAACACTGTATGATCTCACTTAGATGTGGAGTCTAAAGACAAACAGCTCTGGCTGGTGTGGCTCAGCTGGTTGGAGCATCCTCCTGTAACCAGACGGCTGCAGGTTCGATTCCCTGTCAGGGCACAAACCTAGGTTTCAGGTTTGGTCCCAGCTCTGGGCACGTACAGTCCCGAGTCTGGGCGTGTATCATACCCGGTCTGGGCACATCCAGGAGGCAAGCAACTGATGCTTCTCTCTCGCATCAATGTTTCTCTCTTTCCCTTCCTCTCTAAAAAGCAATGAAAAAAAAAATGTCCTTGAGTGACAATTAAAAAAAAAACAAAACAAAACCCTCGTAGCTAC
Source organism: Anoura caudifer (assembly GCA_004027475.1). Lineage (NCBI taxonomy): Eukaryota > Metazoa > Chordata > Mammalia > Chiroptera > Phyllostomidae > Anoura > Anoura caudifer. The sequence goes on from PVKU01000991.1 coordinate 6,229, forward strand.
AGAGAAAGACAGGGGGCTGCCAGAGGCAGGAGGAGAGTGGGGGACAAAATGGGTAGGGGTGGTCAGAGGTACAAACTCCCAGCTGTGAGGCAGTCAGCCTGGGGACGTGATGCGTGGCAAGGTGACTGCAGGGGACAGTGCTGCACTGTGCATCTGAAAGGCCCCGAGGGAGCAAACTGTCAAAGTTCTCATCACGAGAAATAAAATCGTGACTCTATGTGATGACGGGATTTTAACTAAATTGATTGTGGCGGTCATTTCATACTATAGGCATGTGTCAGATCATTAGGTTGAACACCTAAGACCCACCCAACATCGTATGTCACTTATAGCTCATAAAAATAAATAAATAAAAGGTGCTGGAGGAGAACAAGTCACTGTCGCCAGATTTCACAGTTTATAAACCATCCCAGTAAATATGAAAGATATTAGAGTCAACCAAAGCAAGGAAGCTGGGACACCATGTTTCCGGCCAAGTCATACAACAACGGTGAAAAGTTTGGTTTTTGTCGCGTGAGCAAGAACGTGGAGCAAAGAACTCCCACTCATGCCTGGTGGGAATACAGATCAATGCCTCATCAGCAATCTCTCTCCTAAAAAAATAACAATAACTACTAAGGACATGGAGTAATTCATCTAAATCCTCTTAAAAGAAAGCTCCAGAAAAGCAAGGAAGGAAAAATCCAGGCCCTGAATGACTCACCAGCAAATTCTAACATGATTAAAGAAGAAGCAGGCCAGCCTCACCCGAATGTTCCCAGATAACATAAAAAAAGGAGAACTAGGTATTGGAAAGACACTCGTACGTCGTGAGAAGGGAAGGTTACGGGCTGACCTCTCGCATCAGTGCAGATGCAAACACCCGCACAAAACCCCGGAAAACCAACCGCAACAGTGTGCACAGCAGACTGACGTACACCCCCATCGGCAGGGGTTAACTCGAAGAACGCAAAGTTATTTCAGTCGATGCAAACGATCAATTTACACCGTAAAAACGAAAAATCGCGTGATAATCTCGCAGAAGTGAGGAAAAAGCATTTGATAAAATTCTGTGACAATTCACGATGAAGGTTCTTAGTAAATTTGAAACGAAAGGGAACTGGCTCACCCTCATCAAGGGCGTGCAGCAGACCCCGCGGCCAGCCATGCACTGTGACGGCGAAACGCTGAAGTCCGCCCTTGCCCGCTGGGAGAAAACAGGAGGAGGCTTTCGATCTCCACACCCATCACAAACTGCACTGGAGGTCCTCGTCAGTAGGTAAGGCAAGAAAATGAATAAAAGGCCAAGGATTTGGGGGGAATAGATAAAACCTTATTAGTAGATGGTATAGGTTTTTTTACATCAAAAATCCAAGAAAACTTAGAAATAAACTATTAGATCAACGGGTTTAAGAAGTCTGCTAGCTATGGGTCAATAGAGAAAATTTCATTTTATTTCTATATGTCAGCATCCATAGAAAATTAAATTTTGAAATGAAACAATTTTCATTAGCATCAAAAATATCTTAAAATATGGGAATAAATATAATACCAGCTGTGCAGGACCCATACACAGAAAGTTACGAAATATTATTGAAGGAAGACCTAAATAAATGCATAGCCATTCACTCATTGGAAGACTTAATACTGTAACGATGTCGATTCTCTTCACACTGATCAACAAATCCAATGTAGAGCCTGTCAGAACCACAACAAGATGTTTGTACAACTTGACAGACTGGGTCTCAAGTTCACACAGAACTGCGCAGGGTCAACAGCAGACAGGGTCCGGATGCTCTCACAGAAGAGGCGGGAGGACACCCCGCTCTGCCAGGCCTTGTCACAAAGGCACTGTGAGCAGGTCACAGAGGACTCATGCGTGTGCCAGCAAAACAATGGGAAAGAAAAGAGAGCCCCCACACACGTGGGCTCCCATGGTTTTTGGCCAAGGTCCCATATAAAGTGATGAAGAAAGAGGGGAATCTGCCCTGGCTGGTGTAGCTCAGTGGACTGAGCACGGGCCTGTGAACCAAAAGATCGCAGTTCGATTCCCAGTCAGGGCACATGTCCGGGTTGCAGGCCAGTTCCCGGCAAGGGACACACAAGAGGCAACCATACTCTCCCTCTCTCCCTCTCTCCTTCCCTTCCCCTCTAAAGATAAATAAATAAATACATAAATGTTTAAAAAAAAAAAGAAAGAGAGGGAATCTTAGAAAAACAATGCTGGGGAAATGGGATATCCACGTGGAAAACAGAAACTTGACAGCGAATTCAATCCACCCCAAAAATCAGGTCCAGGAAACTACAGATATAAATGTGACAGGCAAAACAATAACATTTCTGGAATGTAACACAGAAGAACCGCTTCACGACTTTGGGGTGAAGACGAGTCTTGTGAATAAGACAAAACACTACAAACAGAGAGACCGATAAATAGAACCACGTCATAACTTAGAAAAAGTTGAAGAACTTCTTTTCATCCAAAGACACTATTAAGAGACTAAAAATACAAGCCATGGAATGGGAGAGGACATCCTTAGTACATCTAGCCAACTACTCGTATCCAGAATAGGTAAGGGACCCTTAGAAATCAGTGAGACACATGACCCAACCGAAACACAGCAGTGCAAAAGGGACAATTTTGCCTCATGCAATGTATCAAGTCCACCTTCTCCAGCTGGGAGGAAGTAGAGAACAATAATATGAAGCATCACAAACACTCATCATGACCCTCAGTACTCTTCAATGAGGGTCACCTCCTCGGTGAGGGTGCAGGGACTGGAGGGAGTGACCCTCGGGGAGAAGTCACCCTCACCAAGGAGGCGGCATCACACAACAGATAGAATCCATTTACAGATGCAGAGAAGCAGCCCTCCAGGTGAGGGACCAGCTAGTTCAGTATTCCTGAGCCAGGCATGAGCCAGGCACACCAGAGAACCAGATAATCCTGGAGCACCACATGCCAGGGCCGTGTAACTTCATCCAGCATCTGCAAGGTGGGCAAGGCCCGCGCCGTATTGAGGAACTTGGACTTATTCCCACGGCGGAAAGCCACCGGGCTAGAGATCACATGGAGATTGTGGGATCTGACCCACATGCTCCGAGGGCTCTCCAGCTGCTGTGTAAAGGAAAGGCTTGTCAGCACGCATGAAGGGAAGCTGGGAGAACCCAGCTAGGATGCTATTGCATCGCTCCAGGTGAGGGATGATGGACCAGGAGCTACAGGAGGAAGAGCTGACAGGACTGGCTGATGCAAAGTAGAGAAAAGAGACTCAGAGGTGGTTTGTGGTTTTTGTGGTTTCTGGCTGTCGTTCGGTTTTATTGTCTGGCCTTAGATAGCGTTTCTACTTTACAGAGATGGGGAGACTGGGAGAACACAAGTTCGAGGGAATAGATCAGGATTTGTAATTAAACTAGAAGGTGCTTAAGATACCAATTCAGAGACGGTTGAAAACAGAGAGGTAAGACTGAGAATCACTGAAATTTGCATGGATTTTAAGCCATGCTATTTGGGGGAGGAGGGAGGTGAGCGTAGATTAACAGAGAAAGGGTGATTAAAGCTGAGCCTTGAGACTGCCCACCACTCAGGAGCTGAGCAGAGAAAGAAGAGCCAGCCGATGATTTGGGTAGTGCAGAAGGGTTTCCACGCAGCGCTGAGTGCCCATCGGAGATTTGTGGTCATGAACTTGGAGGGAGACTGGCCAGCCGAGTCCTGCATGTTTTCTCAGGCAACACTCAGCACCTCAAAGGGCAGCTACTATATCCATATGGAGCAAAGCGCCCTGGGCCAATCATCACGAATCCTTAGTCGGTATGCTTATTAGTAGCCAAACTTTATAGCTGAAGGACAGAGGCACAGAGAAGTTCAGGAAGTTGCCCACAGTCACAGCCAGTTGCGGTATCGATCAGGAGATAGTCACACTGGGAGGTAAGGATGGCAACTACTGACTTTGAAGTAAAGCGTTTCTACCTCTGTATTTCACATCCTTACACACTGCTGTGATACCTGCCCCCGAGTGGGAAAACAAAGGTGCCCTGGGACAAAAGAAACTCACAAGAAGGACACTTACAAAAATAGACAATGGAACTCAAATGAAGAACAATGCCAGGGTTATGGGAAGAGTATCCTGAGTATAAATAGGATATGGTTCATCCCAGAGTGATGAACACAGAGAGACAAAAAGGACAGAAATAAAGATCACGGAGTATGTTTGCAAGAAACCATGATTCAGGTTTTGAAATTTGGAAACTAAAATAAAGTTGTAAACAACCTAAGAGATGTTTTAGGAATCTGCACTCAGAATTACACACTACAATGACAAAACTCCTCTGCGCAGGCAAGAGTCAGAATCCCTCAAGTCCAAGTGCATGGACTTCACTTGGCCATCAGGATTGCGGTAAGTTTGACCAGATGGACATTAAAGGGGCCCCGGGGCACACATGCGGATCCAGATGCCCTTGCCTGTAAAATTCTCGATCATCGCTGCAGTTGGTGATCGGAATGTTAAAAATATGATGTGAAAGAAACTCAGCTATCCGTGGGTAATGTGATCATCGTCCCACTGGCAGGCAAAGTTCTCCGTGCACAGGGCTGTCATCTGTGTTACAGCAACTACTAACAGCAGCAGAGGAAAATGAAGAGCTTTCTATTACAGAGTTGCTTAAATCTAAACCTGGAGGAGCGGTAACAATTTGTCATCCTACATGGTCCCCCTCTATAAACAACCTGCGAGAAAAGCAAGGTTTCCTTTTTAAGAAGTAGGATAAGCATGGCCTGGTTTCATACATAAATGTTGGCAAAATACAATTAAATTAAAGTATATAAAGTAAGCTTTGTACTTTTCGTCCTAATGTAAGGAAAGATTTACTTGTGAAGTAACGGCCTTTACAAAATACAGATTTTCAGCTTCCATTTTCTTATGGTTTCCATAAATTTGTTAATAAAAGGTTCTGTCTTGATTTACTAACATTTGAAATGATGGATTATATTGGTATTGCAAGAAAGGGATCTTATAAATTAAAAATCCATACGTAAACTGTATCCTCTTATTTGCAATATGACAAATGATTGTGTAAAGTCACGATCAATAAAAGCTATTTGAAAGATAAAATGGATTTGGCCACAACAGCTTGGACTAGCCATGTGAAAATACTCCACCTATTTTTAATTATCAGTTTATAGCGCAGATCCGGCAGGTCAAAATATTTAATTTTAATCAAGCAATTATCTATATGTGGCTTCATACTACAATGCGAAAGTTCGATCAAATATTTCCAAGGTATTTATCAAAGTTCAATACAGGTTCTGTCTCATAAATCAGTTTTAGACTAGACAAAAGGAATAAGCACGTTCTTGTTTATTTCAGTATTTTCCAAGCCAGTCCCCAAGACAGAGCTGTTATTCTCATGTGAATTTTCAGTAGAAATCTGAGCAATCTTGCTCCGACAATCTGCTTAGATATGACAGGGTGGCGACAGAACAAACAAAGAAAAGTATAAGCTCTGTTAAATTATGTCTCCTTGGACATGAAATACATGTTTGGGGAAGAACTGAGTTGTTCCATATGAGCCTCGGCCGTTACTTCGTGTGCGGGGGTGACTCTGGCCTGCAGCGCGGCTTCTCAAAGGAGGCTTTGTGTCCGGGTGAGACCAGTTTTCCACTCAAACCCTCTCACCGAATTCCACTGGATCGTGAGCTTCCAGGACCCCTCCCTGAAGTTCTTAATAAACTGTCAGGGGTGGCAGAAAGGGCATGCTAAAAATAACGTGGCTTCATGTTTATATCCTGTCTGTGGTAGCTCCGACCTGAGTATTCGACATTTTTTTAACATGCCATCGGGCGGTTGCTTGTCTATCGCAGATCAACAAGCCCTGATGAGCCCATTATTAGTATTAGTGCCTTTTCATAGGATGCAGAGATTGCTGTAGCTTATAATACTGTATTTGCATTGAATGCTCCAGGGAGTAGCTGTCCCTGATACCACCTCCAAAAACACTCAGAAAAAACTTCCCCGGGGAGCACCTGCTCTGGTCTACTTCATCTGGAGAGTGGCACTGGTTCGGGCAACGACGACAGCCAGTGCTCCTTCTGTGCAAGTCACAGAAAATACTTTATGCACATGAATTGTGTGAGCTCATTCTTGCCACGGCCCTATGAATTACGTGCAATTCTTCCCATCTCCCGGTAAAGAGACTGAGGCTCAGACAGGCTCTCAGTCCTTTACCTGAGATCGGAAAGGAAGAGGCGGGACCAGGGTGGCCACGAAGCTCTCCCTGACCATGAAACGGGTGGTCGTCCAGAAAGCCTTCTCGGGGCTTCTGCCCCGGTTGATGTTCTGTGTTTGATTCTCACTCCATTCGCTATTGTAATTCTCACTAAAACCCTAGCTACCCATGTGGAATACTCATCTACGTCTAGCCCAATTTGCTACTGGGTTTCGGTGTTATTTCATATGAAAACAATCAATAACAGAAAGGGCCTGGATCTGGTTTCGAAAAACATAATTTGAAAGGAATTCACTCTGAAAGCGGCAAGCAGCCCAGTGATCTCCGACCGGTCCCCTGGAAGGGCTTCTCGGCTACCTCCGCGCTCCTCCGGGTGCCTCCGTCCATCTGCAAACACACGTCTGGCTGCTCCCGCTCACAAACAGGCACAGAGAGACCCAGTGTCCAACAGCACGGCTGTGCTTTTAAGAGGCACTTTGTTTTTGTAGGTGTTCAAGGATTCGGAATCAAAGCAACAGCATTATTAAAATTAATCCAATTTTCTTTCATTTATTTTGTTAGCTCATACCTCTAAAAGATATATTTTGGAAGGCAGCGTTCAACCCAACCATTTACAAATCAAAGCTTTCTTTGGAATCTTGGGGACCTAACCCAAGCTAGCCTGTGACACCCTGCCAGGCCGAGCCCTCTCCCCTGGAAGGAATATGGAATGTGCTCACATTTAATTACAGTGTCAAACATCTAACTTACATGGCTTTAATCAACGGCCAAAACTATGAGTCTTTCTGGCTTGAATTTCCATAAACATGGAATAAATTCAAATATGTCACAAAGTGGTGGCAACGCGCTGATGGCTGGACGAGGGGTTGTGCCGCATCCCCTCGCTGGGATGGAAGTCGGTGTCTCCGTGTGCAAGGCTCTGGGGGTCATTGCACATGACTGATCCACAGCACCCACCCCAAGCTGATGCCCTCCCTGCCCCGCAGCCCCTGGCCTTTGCCCAGCTCACGCCGCAGAGCCCGAACGAAGTTGGCGCTGACCTTCCCGCCCTATTTCTGAGTCCCGTAGAAGCATGACGGCATGTTCAAAACATACCAGGCAAGAGGGTCCTTGGTGATCACCAGAAACTCCAAAAGACAGGAGAGGCGGCAACAGATTAGGGCATCGTTAGTGAGGTGGAGAAGAGAGAAACCGCTGACTGTGGAAGTCCCCCAAAGCAAAGAATGAAGTGTCCTTTATTCTGGAAACATTAAAAAAAAAAAGTCTGTAAGCAGAGATGTCCCAGTTCAACCTGAGCACTTCTGAAAATAAATTCTGGAATGCTCCTACGAGAGAATTCTCCAACCTCCTCTGTTTGAAATTCTTCCTCAAGAAAGTACAGAGCCAAAAAATAAAATAAACAAATAAACAAAACAAGACACACACAAAAAAAACTGCATTGGACCAAAGAGAGAGAAAGAAAGCACAGAGTCAGCGTAAACACAAGCGCCTATGCCATCCCATGCAAGCAGCCCCTCACTCACAATTGGGAACCCACCACGGAAAGCGGGCCCTCCGCCCGCCCCCAGCATCCCCCACTGTGGAAGGACCAGAGGCTGATGTGGAATTAACAGCACTCACAACTACAGACAGAGGCCAGAAAATTAATTTTAAAAACTGAGAAGGAAATTTACTTCAGATCATCCAAGAAAAGGCTGAGACAACCTTAGAAGATTCAGAAGACCCATCTTCTTCGGTGGGATGTGGAGGTCACGGGAACGGAGGGGACAGTTGCCAAGGAGTTAGTTAAGCACTCTCATAGGATTTGAGGACAACCAATTAAAACATGGCTCAAAAATTCTGAACTGAAAAAATCTTTCCAGGGCTCTTTCCTGGCTCAACACAGTTCAGCGCGCATCGCGCGGAGGCATGACTAGGTCACAGGATCCCGAGGTCAGGGACCCTTTGTTCGCTGGCTGCTGCAGGTGGACTGGCGTGGGGCACTGGCCTCCATCGATCTCGGGGGGGTGGGGGGGGGAGTCGCAGGAGAATCTCCAGTTGCTCACGTGTGTGCATGTCTGTTCAGGGAATAGGCCACTTGCAAGAAGTTACTGAGAAATTCATTATGCTTAAAATTTTTAATGAACTTCTAAGTAAACTTTTATCTATTTATTTATTTTAAAAGCAATTTAAGCTCAGTTAGTTTCTTAATAATTTTTTTCACTGTTTGTTACTACTTTGCTTTTTAATCTTTACCAAGCATATGTTTATTGATTTTAGAGAGAAAGGAGGGGGGTGGGGGGGAGAGAGAGACAGAGAGAGACATCAGTTGGTTGCCTCCTGCATGCACCCAGACCAGGGACTGAACCCGCAGCCTAGGCATGTGCCCTGACCTGGAATCTTACCCACAACTTTTTAGTGTATGGGCCAATACTCTAACCCAATGAGCCACCTGGCCAGGACTGTTACTACTACCTTTTTAAAAGTTTTTGAGCTTAATGAATTTCTTAGTAACTAACCTGCTGGACACTCTGGAAGATTCCCAGCCCTTGCAGTTATGGGAAACCACATGATAGGCTGGTGGGGAAAAAAGTAAAAGATGTCCCTGAGGCCCCAGGTAGCATGTACAACAGGTGAGCTCTCCACACTCTTCTCTCCCTTGCTGGGGTGGCCCCAGGAGCCATCATGTGTTGGTATCATGTGTTGATACAAGGGGGTCCTAAGACAGGGGCACTTCTGTCAGCCCGAGAGGCTATGTGGTAGTCCATGAAACCAATCCCTGTTGAGTGAAGCCACTGGGATTTGGAGTTAACTTGTCACCCCAGCGTGACTTCGATGACACTGTTCCTCAGAACTCCATGAATGGGGTTGCTGGTTTTACCAGGTTTTCTCACGATCCTGGTAGGATGGACCAAACCAGGAACCCATCCTCCTCCTTCTCACTCCGCGGGACCAGAGCAGGGCGTGTCTCCCGTGGGCCGACCATCTGTGGGTGCAGGTGTGCCCATCAGGGGAAAGAGCAAAAGGGGAAGTTCCCAACCATCGAAAGCTGCCTGTGGAGCCTAAGTGGCTCCTGCCCCTTCTCCTTGTCATTCCCCAGCTGCGCTGGGGACATACTCAGACACCAAGCCTGTAACACTGCCCCTGGGGAGGACTCAAGGGAGAAATGATCACTACATACAATAGTAATATCATAGATGAAGATATTTTGAAAAAAGTAAAAACTCCCTCGGGGTGACAGACAGCTCCTTTTGGATGAAGCGGTCAAGGCTGCGCTCTCTGGGGTGACCCCTGGGCAGAGCAAGGACCGCTATGAAGGAGGAAGCCATGATGATTTAGGGGAAGCGTTCTAGGCAGGGGGAGCAGTGAGCACAGGGCCCCGAAGGGGAAATGAGCTTGGAATATTCTAGAACCAGACAGAGCCAGTGTGTCTGCAGCAGAGTGAGCTGGTGGCACTGGAAGGCAGGCCTCATCGGGTAGGGCCAGGGGGACATGAGGAGGAGTCTGGATCTTATACAAATTGTCTAGACGTACGCGGTGATGTTTAGCAAGGAAGCAACACCAACTGACTTGCACCTTGAGGGAAACACTTTGCCTTCTGCGTGGAGAGCAGCCTAGAGGGGCCGTGAGTGGAGGGGGCCCTGTTTCATTTCCCAAGAGAACGACCTGGTGACTGGAATTCAGGTGCCGGTGGTGCAGGAGGCGGGGAGTGGGCACCGGGGTTATATTTCGAAGGCAGAGCCTGCAGGACTTGTTGATGGAGTGGGTCAGACGTCTGGGGCCTAAATGCCTGGGTGAATGCTGACCCCATTCCCAAGATGGGCAATACCAGGGAAGGAGGGTTAACCACATGAATTCAACAGAATATCAAGTTGGAATCGACATCTAACGTACTGATGTGTCTCTTTATTCCTCTGTCAAGACGCACATCGCCACACTAGGTACCGGGTCCTGTGACAGTCTTGATACAGACACAGACACACGGAGTCATAACATGTAGATGCAGCGCATCCTCCTTATAAAAAGTCAGGTCTTCGTCAGCGTTTTGGTACCTGTCCTTCCATAACACTCTCTAAACATAAAAATGTATGTACATGTCATTTCACAGCTATGGATCCTGTATGACACATGAAAATGCTATTTTCATTTTAGGTGGCATATTCTATCAGTCTTATTTCTGGAGGGTAGGGTCCCAGGCTGGTTTTTAACCTGATTACCTGTGTTTCTGTGAATTATTGACACTTTTTAAATGAGCAAATAATTATCTAGATTATGACACATAGACAAAAGACAGAGGTTCTCTGGTAAAGCTCTTCTCGTAGGGGATTAAAAAAAAAAAAACAACGAGTAAAGTCAGACCAGGAGCGCTGGGCTCTCGTTAGACCTGTGCCTCAGGGAGCAACCGCCCCACCCCCACCCCGGCAGTCTGAGAAACCTACACTCTGTCGCTTGGATCCAACCTGAAATATCGCATGTCCTTTTAGTGGTAGTCTGACCAGCACAGAATGAAATGACAGCATTTGTTTTATTTTTTAATTTTCTTTTTATCTTCACTCTAGAACATTTTTTCCCCATCACTTTTAAATAGACAGGAAGACAAGAGACACATCAATGTGAAAAAGAAGCATCGATAGGTTGCCTCCCACAAGCGCTCAGACTGGGGGCCAAACCTACAACCTAGGGATGTGCCCTGAACGGGAATCAAACCTGTGACCTTTCGGTTATGGGACGACACTCCAAACCACCAAGGCATATGGGCCAGGATGAAATGACAGCATTTTAAAAAGTGACGGGAGCCTCGGGAATACATCCGTGGGAAGACAGCTGGCACGGCATCGACACCGGAACAAAAACCCTGGAAAGACCAGCAGAGGAGACGGGGCGGGGGGGGGGCAGCCTTGGAAAGAAAGGAATGAGGGTGAGGGAGGCACGAGGGCGCTGTCCTCAAACATCTGACAGGCCCCATTTGGAAAAGGCATTTCCTTATTCTTTATGGTTGGAATAGTTCCAGAGGGTCTAAGACCAGAAGGGCCAAAAGGCTCCTAAAGGGGAAGCAGGCGGCAAGGGAAAGCCGTGCAACCACCTGCCAGGAGTCTGTGGACAAGGCTCGTTAACTACCTGGGGGAGGGAGCGGCAGGTAGACCGCCTCTCAGCCTGCCCTGCACACTGTCGGGTTTGACGGCTGCCCGTCCCTGAAGCTCTAACATGGGGACAGTCATGGGCTCAGCTGGTATGTGGCTGGAAACAGGGATGAGAGGCTGGAAAGCAAGCTTTTTCTCAGCAGTGAACTTGACTTCCATAGGCTCCATTTCATAGGTTGCAAGAGTCTAAAAGGAAAATTGAACATGGAAAGACTTGCAAGAGCAAATGACCTTCAAAGTCCCTTCAAGGTCCCTAATCTAGGATTTTGTAGTTATGCCCACACGTGAAAATCCCCATCTCAGAAAAGTCTCGTGACATCAAATAGATCAACAGAGGTCGACTGGGGGAGCAGCTGAATACAGCCCTTGCCAAACATTCGTGCCCGGAAAACAATGACGGGCCCACAGACATGAATATTAACAATAAATCACCGTAAACCCAAACCCTGTGTCACCAGTGGAGGGCAGGGAGAGTGGACTTCTGGCTTGGCCTCCCTTCCTTCCTCCATGACAAACGTGGATGGCGGCATCTGAACATGCGCAGCTCACGGGACCAGCGGGCAGCCGGCAGTGCCTGCCTTCACACATCTGGCGACCAGGGGTGTGGATTCCCCATGAAAGAGATGTCAAGGCGTCATTATTCAAAGTGACCCTCCCTTGGCTGGGCTAATCAGAAACAGCTCACAAATAAATTAAGATTCCTCGTCTTCTCTTCACTAGGTAACCTCCCATGCCTGGTGACATCACCCGACATGTGGCGACACAATTTTTCCAGGGCTTTTTTTTTTTCTCTCTCAAAATTAGAATCTGGCTGAAGGCTATGATTACTACTTAAAACAAGGATCGGCCCTTCCTTGATACTTTGAAGAGGGTTGGTGTGTAAATAGCCACCCTCACTCCTCAGACTTGTGTGGCTTCAGTGAAACATGCCCAACCTCGCCTGGCAAAGACCTTTCAGACAACCTAACTGAAGCAAGAAATGCAATTTTTAATTGCTTTCTAAAGCTGACGTGGATATGTTAAGCGAATCGCTGGTTTATGCAGAACAGGAGCACACAAATCTCAAGAGATCAGAAATCACATTCTTAAAAGCTGCAAATTTGATCCCAATGAGGAAAATCATGGCACACGGACAAAACAAGAGCCGACAAAGCCGGGGAAAACGTCCACAGCATTCTCGAGAGCGCAGTGCCGCTGGGAGGGGGCATGGCTCCAATCACGCACCGTCTCCGTGAGCTCCGGGAGACGTGGGCACACGGAAGCCAAGGGCGTGGGCTCGGCGGAACCCGGCCCAGAGAGCACTTCACGGTCTTTCTTTCAACTGGAGCAACTGTGCGGCCAATCTGGCTCATTTCAAGAAGGAAAATCTCATGTAACAAAGAGTGTGACGGTATCTTTTTGCCCCTCAGTACAAAGCCAAGTTGTGTCCATGTAAGAAATCAGATTTTGTATTTTCTTGGTTTCTTTCAGAACGAAAGTGGGTCACGAAGAGGGGAGAGAGGAAGAAAGCTCAGACAATCTGAAATGACAAAGGGGAGGACCGTTTCCCCATTACCCACAGAAACAGACGGAAAACCTATGATAATTGGACACATGGAAGTTTTGACAAGATAAGCCATTAATAGTGCTCATTTCTGGCTTTGAGCTCCAGGGAAAAAAAAATACAGATTTTTTCCCCATAATAAAGACACAATAGCTAGAGACAAAGAGTGCATTTAGGCGGAAAGTATTTGTAGGCTTCCGTTTCAACTGATGGAAGATAATTTCCAAAGTCACTACTGGAGGTGATTTTATAAAACCAAAAGAAGCCTCCGTGCCTTGTGCTATTCCTCTATCGGAAGCAGGCGACTCTTTGTGGAGGATTCTAAAGGGGACCGTCATGTGAAAGGTGGAGTCTGGAGGGAGAAGTGGGAGGGCAGCCAACAGTGAAGACCGAAAACTCCCGGTTTCGGTCCCGGGCTGGGTGTGTTCAAGCTGGGGACAGGCCACCCCACCAGCTGGAGCGCGTGAAAGCCACAGAGCTCCGCGCACACTGCCTGCAGCACACACGGTCAGCTCCCTCCCAGTCCAAACACCAGGCCCCCCCGAGCACTTCTGTGGACCCCAAGCACGAAAGCACCTCTAGAAAGAACCGTCACCTGAAGTTCTCACTGGAGGGCGATACATGAGGCAGACTCTCAAGAAATACAATCATAACAAATAATAAAATCACACCAACCGACCCAATAAGCCTCTTGTTGCTGATCAGTTGTCAACTTTATAGAGAGTTTCGGGTAAAAATTAACTGCTGAGTGAACTGCAGAGTTTCCTGAGGGCGTGATCTCTTTTTTCATCTCTGGCTTCCCAGAACCTGGAAGTCAGCAAAATGCTTGGCGAATAAGATGAAGTGCTTTGAGGTTTCACATTTCTAAACTAAAGGACACACACAGAAAAGTGCTCTTTTTTGAACCAAAGTTATTAGAACCCAGGGCAAATTCCCACGTCAGGGCACAGAACACCTTTTCCTAAAAACGTTTCCAGACAAGATGATCAGGAATCTGACTCGGTGATTCGAATTCAAGTCATCACGCGGCCAAGGCCGAGAGGGAGCGGCTGGCCAGGACCTCGGGGGGCCCCGGGCGTTCTCAGCCTAGAATTCCCACATGCATCTCTGCCATCCTGCGATCGATCAGCCCTGCTCTTCTGTAAACACAAAGGAGTCAACCTGTTTAAAAATGCACCTCTTCCTATTTTCGCTTCTTTGTGCAAACTCAAAGAAGCCTCACATAAATGATCAAAGACTTCTCAGCGGTTGTTCCAAATGCACATACCAGCAAGGGCTGCCACACTTCAGTACTTTTCAATGAGTCTCCTCAGATGAAGGTTTTGAAGATGCTTGCCAATGGAACGTCCTGCCTCACAGCTATAATATTTTTTAAAGGCATTCAGTTTAAATGAATATATTTGGCCAGACAACTGCATTAAAATTCTTATTATTTTTTCTGTTACAATGGTAGCCTGTGGTATGACTAGTCTTCTTCAAAAATCTGCGGAGTTATTGCTTCTCTCCTGCCCGGGGCCCATCATGTGGTTCTCATTTGCCTGCGCTGCCCTGCACCACCAGCTCATTAAAACAAACAGGCTAAACGAAAAGTCCTCACATCCAGCCACAAAGGGCGTAAACTCGCTCACAGAGTTTCAGAGCCTCATAACTCACTGCAGATCGCTCTTGCACCAGCTGCTCAGTGATATTTAACTCTGCCGGGTGATGTCACAGCACCCCGGCTCTGCAACTCGGCAAGTATACGAGGGCACCTTTTCTCAAGCGGGAAGCAAGGGGAGTTCCAGCAGGAAACAGCCAGTTTTCCCTCCATGAGACACACTACCCCACCACACACACAGGCACACACACCAAACACTTCACTTCTGCTTGTACTGCGACAGACAGTCCTAGTGCATTATGTGCAAATAAGCCCTCGGTAACTTGCCTCTCTCCTGCTGGACAGCTCCACACAAGTGTAACATTCCCCAGGACAGACAAGCCCGCCAGCGTGCCTCTGATCCTCATTTTCTGCACACGATCTTTGGATGACTCATCTGCTAATCTTAACCTGCATGGGCCTGTCAGTCACTATTGACAGAAGAAAGACCAATTTGTAATTTTTTTTAAAAAATAATAATTTTGACTATTTTTCTTTTCAGGTTTGGGAGAGGAGGTAGTTTGGGGGTGTCTTGTCCAAGCTGCTGTTTTCAAGACTGATCCAGAGAGTTCTCCAAAGTCACACCTAGGAAGCCTTCAACTTCAAAATACAGTCTGTTTCCAACAACGATTTCTTGAAAGTCGCCAACTGGCTGAGGACAAGCCAGTGGCATGCAAGAGCTTCGTTCGTGAATCTTAAAGAGAGTTTGGCCCCTCACAGCCATAGGATGGCTGCCGTAAAACAAAACACAGACAGAAAGTGACAAGTCCTGGCGAGGGTGTGGAGAGGCGAACCCTTGTGCGCTGTCGGTGAGAAAGTAGAATGGCGCGGTTGTTGTGCAAAATGGTTCCCCCAAAAATTAAAACTAGAACTAGCCTCTAACCCAGCAGTTCCACTTCTGGGTGTGTAATGCCCTAAACTGAACGCAGGCTCTTGAAGAGACTTTTGCACGCGCATGTTCAGAGCATCATTGCTCACAACAGCCGAAGGGCGGGAGCCACCCAAGAGCCCATCAGCCGGTGAATGGACACACCAAGTGTGGTCTGCATGTACAACGGAGCATCGTTCAGCCTCGAAGAGCAAGGGAAGTCTGCTACAGCACGGACGAATCTTGAGGACGTTAGGCTGAGTGAAATAAGCCAGGCACAAAAAGACAAATACTGCTACGGTCCCACTTACACGAGGCGCCTGGAATAGCGAAGGTCACAGACACAGAAAGTAGAAAGGTGGTTGGCGGGGGCTGGGGGAGGAGGGAATGTGACGTTATTGATTGGCGGGTACAGGGTCCCACTTTTGTCAGACGAACAAGCGCAGGAGGGTGAGGGGGTGACACTGTGCAGCTACTTTAACGTGACTGACTTGCACACTTACAAATGGTGAACACGATCCGTGTTAGGTGATGTGTATTTTACCGCAACTAAAAGTAAAGATTAAATCAAAGCTTTTTAGCACCTATTACAGACAAACAACACTTGCTACCTTACACTGGTAACTGTTCCATGATTTTCAAAGCCCCTTTTCCTCATTCCCTCACTCACTCACCCCTTCAGGCAGCAGGCATCCATAGACAAGCCACAACGTGTAAACCTATGAGCCGGGCAATGGGGAAGATTGAAACAGAGGCGAGCCACATAAAGACCTTGCAGCAACATACCTGCTGGGGATAAAAGCAGGATGTGTTCGCTGCCGAAAGCTGCCATGTTTCCTAGACTTTTCAACTCAGTCACAATTTTGGATCTTCTGCTGTGTTGGCCGCATAAATTCACTTGCGTTTATAAGTTCAAGTGCCTGATTTTGGGGACAGCCTCAGTTTTTGTATGAGAGAGGCACACGGATAAATGGCTATGGAATTCCAAGGCTAAAAAAAACATCCTGTGAAACCCACATCTTTAACCAATAAGAAAACAATACAATTTTTTAAATCAGCATTATCTTCTTGATGCATTTTCACCTCTCACCCTCTCTGCTCCTCACCCCGCCCAAGCAAGCTGTCTCTGGACCCAGCCCTAAGCTGTTATGTGTGATGACAAGCACTGCACAAGCCATGATGGATGGAGCTCACAGGGGGACCGCCATCAGCCTGGGACTGAATACCTGGCTGCTGCATGAGCTCTGGAAATGGACTCTCCAGGGAGAGAGTGAGGTTGTCTCCGAGCAAAGCTGACCTACACACAGGCGGTCTGGGGGCCGCCCGAGGTGCCCCGCAGCAGCGCCGTCCAGGGCCCAAACTGGGAGGCTGGCCCATAACACCAAGGGTGAGCCCTTTGGAGCAGGAGCCCCTGTGAAAATGATTGTGGCTTCCAGAACAGTCCTTCTCTCCCAGGCCTGAGCACTCTTCTTTCTTCCTACCTTCCTTGAGAATACCTCTCCATCCTTCCAGACCAGATCATGCCTTACCTGCTCAGGGAAGCCTTCCCCTGGCCTGTCACCCCGTCTTCTGTGTCCCCTAGTGTCACCCCATCTTCTGTGTCCCCTAGCATTCTGTGCGTCCTCTGTTAGGCAACCAGTTTGTGTAGCTGTGGCCAGTGTTACACTTACAGGCAACGGGCCGCAGTTTTGAATGTTCAGAACCGAACGCAGAGCCTGAGGGACTGTGTGCCGCGGGTGGAAGAACCCATGGGCAGACCAGACAATGGGGTCTCCTTCCAAAATGCTTAAAAAAAATTGTGCGATGAGCCGTGACCAACTTATACTCACAAATGTCAGATTGATTTGGTTGAAATTATTTCAATCTTGAAACTTCCTTTTGCAAGTTACATTTTTGCTCAATAATAACAAGAACAAAATGCATTGATAAATTTAATGTGTACACTTTTTTTGGTCAATAAAATCTATTCAGTGTTATAGGAATAAAACAGAATTAAAGAATTAAAAATATACTCGAGTATTCCTGGGACTAGTTGGTCCTCTTCCTTCCAAGCCCTTGGACTTTGGAGATAGAGTTTGTGTCCCAAGTGACTAGTGATCGAATGAGAAATGGACCCCCACCCCGTCTCTACTCCCTTTATGCCTGAGCTGCAGCAGGAGGGGCACCGCTGGGGCAATTCCAGGTTTCTGGAATTGGTGTCTGGCCAGGGCTTGTCCCAGGACTAACTGGCTAAGGACGTGACCCAGTCTGTCTGCTTCCATGGTTTCCAAGCTGTCATGCAAATTCACCATGTGCCACATGGGCAGGCACTGGCCTGGAGGCAGGGACAGGAGATGTCCTGGGTGAAAGGTTGAGACCAGGAAGTCAAAGGTGCTCTCAGGTGTCTCTTGTCCAAGCTCCACTGTCAACTGCCAGGTGACTGCCGGGACAGCTGCTGTAGTTGTCCAAGATTCATTTTCTATTCTGGAAGATGGGACCAGGCTCCTTTCAGCTTCTTGAACCCTTTCCCCCAGGGACAGAGACTGGCCAGTCCACCCGGGACGGCAGGGAAGCCAGGCGGCAGCTCACCCTCCGAGGCAGGAGGAAGTGCGCTCACCTACGCTCTGGGAATCTCAGCTTCCCACTCAGGACACGGAAAGGGATGCGCTCCTCCCACCTCGCTCACAGGCTGTGGGGCCGGAAGCGGCCCCATTTGTTACCTGTGCAGGCAGTTTAATGGCGATGAGGCTGAGGCTCTTTCCTAACACGACGACGATGATGATGATGCTCAGTCTCCACCCTCATCTCAGCTCACTGAACATCTCCAGGGTCCACAGAGCACTCAGCAGAAATAGGAACATGCAGATCTGCGCTGCCCCTACGGCGGCCAAGAGCACATGCGGCTGCTGACCCCAGGAGAGGTGGCTGGTCCACACTGAGAGGCGCCGCATGTGCAAAACGCACGCTGGATTTGAAGGCGGTACGAAAGGAGGAAGTAAAATATCTCACTAACCGTTTTCATACTGATTATACACTGAAAAGATTCTATTTTGGATGGAATGGACCTTCCAGGCAGGAACTGAGGTGGCATCCAAAGAATGTATTTGGAGAAAAATATGTGATTGAAATTAATTTCCTCTATTTTTTCACTTTCACTTTTTTTCATGTGGCTACTAGAAAATGTAAACTTGCTTATGTGGCTGACGCTGTCTTTCTACTGGGCATTGCTGCTTCTAGAAATAACTCCTGAGTTATTTTTAGTCAGGGGAGAACAGAAAGAGATCAATGAATGAAGACAAAAGGGTAAACATTAGAGACATCTAGAAATCGTTACCGAGTTTCCTGGCGAGACACCCTGAGAACCTGTTCCTGACCATGGTAGGTGCTCACTACCTGCCCCCCCCCCGCCCCTCCCATTTCCTTTCTGCTGCTCTGCTCCTCCTGGGTGCCATCGGGCTGGGGTGGCCCGGGCAGGCTGTCCACACAGTGAGCACGACCGGACACCGGGGAGCGTGGGCAGCTGCCCTGATCCCAGCTGGGTGTCCTCAGCTCTCTTTCGGCCCTAAGCCTAGCACACAGTCAGAACGTCTGCATCATCTGATTTTTAAACATTGTTTGGAAATACTTAGTTTCTATGAAATTTGCGTCGCACGACATAACCCGTTTTAACGTGAACAACCCAGAGGCACGCAGCGCGTTCACTGCGCCGTGCGACCACACCTCGGTCTAGTTCCCAAACTTCCTCATCACCCCAAGAGGAAACCGAGCCCCTTCCCCTCCCCCCAGCCCTGTGTTTTGTGCATAATGGAGCTGCCCTTAGCTACAAGTTAAAATTTAAATAAAATTATTAGTAAAGTATAAGCCCAAGGTGGGTGGATTACTGAATCTCTCTCAATGCCCTGACGTAGGCTGACTCTCCAAGAACGCAACGGTGGGCGTTGGCGAGATCGCCACCTACCCCTCCCCACTTCCAGGGCGTGAGACGCCCTGCACAGGGCGCCGCCCGGCTGGGACTCAGGTCCTGCGATTGTCACTTAGGCTCCACAGCCCTGACACACCGACACGCAAGCAGACCCGCCTTCCAGAGCTTTTTAACAGCCCGGGCATCTCGATCTGACCCTTCTAGGAACTAGGCGCTGCTCCTGGGTGTGAGACTCCTCAGTCCGCCTCCAAAAAACGCGTGCCACACGTCAGCTGGCTAACAGGCCTCCAAGCTGTAAGTGCGAGGACATTTTGGTGATGACAAAGGTGGGTGGCTACCTGGCAAGGAGGAAGGAGGCAGCTGAAGAGGGCCAGGCCAGGAGGCCACGTCGTGGGCCCGCATCACCAAGGCAGCAGGCTCCCCACGGAAGCAGCCGGCCACTCGGGCTCTGTGCTCCAGCGCCTTCCGGGAGCTCCCCTCCAGCACCTTCGGTGTTGGGAAAGGGCTGGGGAGGCGGGGGCTTTGCACACTTTGCATTTCACTTACCTGGACACAACCGTGTGTGGAAAGCGCACTGCAGGTCTGCCTGCCGGTCCACTGGGCGAGGCTTCTGAAGGCCTCGGAGCCCATCTGGATGAAAGATGCCATCCAATTATAAAGCCTTATTACCGTTTTTTATTGCCTTGTAAGAGTTCTGATGCTGGCTTTTACATGCTCATCTGTTTCTGTTTAAGGCGCTTCATTCAAATCAAATTTGAAGAAAAGTCCAGATTACCCAACCACAGTGACCCACATGAAAGTCCCCTCCGTCATGTCGGTGATCCAAATGAATGAGCTCAGGGCACGCAGGGGGGCTGACTGGCTGGCCCTGAGGAAACGGTGCCTGGCCCCCCGTGTCCCCTCACAACGTGGTCGTGCATGCCACCGCCCTGCGAGGGACCACGGGGAGGCCTGGGGCAGGCCACGGGCTGCCTCTGGCTGTGCTCGGAAGCGTGCCCGGAATGGTTTGCGTATCCCGGATGTCATCCCAGAGAGCAATCGTAACGTGACTTTCAGGGCACTAAGGCAGGCTTGAACAGAATCTTGAACCATTTAAAAGTTTTTTGGTGAAGCATTGAGATGAAAACACCATCAAACTTATTCCCAACGAAAAGTTTTACTTCCAACTGATTTAAAGTCTACACCGAAGAAAATACGTAATTGGTGGCATACGCAGAAACAAAAACTTCAGCAATTCAAGCAGAATTCATGTCACGCTTCTTAAAAATGCATCATCCGAAAACAGTGAGAGCTTCAAAGTGCAAACACTCCTGGCTCCATCTTTTCCTTTATAAGCCGTCAAGATGCCCTGTGATTCTTCAACACATGATACTCAAATTACTGACTTTTCTTTGTAGGTATTTTCTAACGGCCTGTTTATGAATTCTACTGCTAGGTCTGCTGTGAGTCTCCAAAGGCTAAACGATGTTTACGGGACAAATGACATCATCGCCATGACAGACGGACTGTGTTTATACCAATTGGGTTTAGAGGGTCTTCAAAACATGGCTTTAAAATCTTAGTTATTATGTAGCTTAATGTGTTCCTGATGTTTCTGGAGGAACACATTTCTAAAAATAGAGAAATCACTTTGTTAAAAGAAAATGAACTACTTGTCTGATCTGTCTTGCGCGTTCGCATTCTTCCATGACAGTATGGCACTTGAACTGTGAGCACCAGTGGGGTGATAAAAACAGAAAAAAAGAAAACACTAGGTGGCTAGTCCACACAAGTCATTACTATGCAAGAAATAAAAGAACATTTTATAGAAGAGAACGAATAGCCACAGCAGAAGAAATTTCCTATTTTAGCAAATTTATGGTTACCCCTTTAAAACTGGTAAAAGTTTTTTACGTGGGTTTTTGCTACCTGAGATTCTTCTCGTGAAAGTCCTCACAGAGAACCTACCAGCTGGCGGCCAGAGAGTTTCCGCTAGAACTCCCAGTGGTGCAAACTCTGCCCTAAAAACTCGGCCACCCTGTCTGGGTGACCAGACAGAGAGGAGAGATCTTTCTATGGAGCTGAACTCGCCCTTCCTGTAGCCCGTGCCCCATCACTGCAGGTTCTGCTCCCGGCTAGATTTATGTAGAACAAGTATAGTGTGTCTCAGATAACAGAATACCTAAGATGTTTCCTATGCTACCCAAGCCTCCTAATCCCCAGACCAAACACCCCTCCAAACGTCCTTTGGATGGCATGACTTCAGACCCTGCAATCACCTCCTATTCACCCACCCAACATTTGTAGCCAGGTGATTCAATACTCATTCACCGGGGGTGCAGCACACCCGCTATGGCCAGGAACTGTGGGGTGAAGTGGAGGAAGCTGCAGCCACAAGCCAGGGAGAAGAACACCCACCCTCGTGAACTCCCTTCTTGTTGGAGGAGATGTGCGGGGGGTGGGGGAGCAGGGAGTCAACTCAGTGGCATGTTAGAAGGGGACCTAAAACTGAGGAGGGGAGTGAATAGGGGTGCAGTGCTCATTAGAAGGGACGGGGAAGGCCTCGCTATAAACATGGTAAAGACCCAAAGGAAGCGAGGCTATAGCCATGTCACTACTGAGCAGAACATTCCAGACGAAGGAACAGCAGCTGCAAAGGCCCTGCAGCAGGCACATGCCTGGGATGCTGGAGAAACGCAGAGAAAGCCTGTGTGTGTGTGGGTGGGGGGGAGAGGACCAAGGGTTAAGCAGTAGGAGATGAGGTCAAAGCGGCAACGGGTCAGATAGTGCGGGACCCCACGGGCCACTGGGAAGACTGGAGCCTTTACTCTCAGTGAGGCGGAAGGCCCTGGAAGGCGTGCAGCAGCCTAAGCATATGGCATGGTCTAACCATATTCGAATCGGTCCCTTTAGATGCCTGTGGAGAGCAGACCCACAAAAGGTCAGAGCTGAAGACAGCAGACTGGTGGGAACAGAGTCATGGTCCATGCACAAGAGGATGGTGGCCGGGACCAGAGAGACGGCTGCAGAGGAGGGTCACATTCCGGGTTCCCAGGGCTCGGCCAACAGGGTTTACAGAGAAAGCATCATTAAAAAAAATGTCTGGAGCTACACGCAGCGCTCCAAATGCGGTCTTAACCAAGGCCACGGAGCGATACGTTTTTACATTTCCTTTCCCAGGGTATCCTATTCTAACAGACGCAGAAAGCGCCAGACGAGCCAACCAAACACGATGAAAATGATTAAAGAAGGTACACGGCCCATGCGGGATTTGACCTGATGAGAGTCAAAAAACCTCTCACTGAAATTCCTCCCACTAACCACAGCCTTCTCTCCTTCCAGCCCGCCCTGGCCCTCACTCCTTCTGCAACTCCCTGCACCCTAGTTAAGGCCCCTCTCCCTCGACGAGTCTCTGTTTTCCCAGATCCTTTGTCAACTCATGGTTTTCCTGACCTCCCGTGCTCAGCTCATCACCCACTTACTCTGCCCTGAAATCCCCCTCTCCTCACTAACCAGAAGGCTGGACGACACCTCCACCCCCTCCACCCGCTGCCCGTCTTCTTTCCTTGCCCCAATCCCAGAGACTAAGCATTGCTGGGAAAATCACACAACTACATTAGTCGGGTCTACCACAAACCCCATCATTTTTTAAGACTCATTGGGAAGGGGTTAAGCTAAAGAACATATATGGATAACCCGAGGACACAGGCAGGTGGGAAGGCCAGAGGGAAAGGGGAGCGGGGGGCTGGGAGGATGGAGGAGACGTTCGGAGGGGGGATGGGGACATCTGTGAGAGTGTGAACAATAAAAATAAAATAAAATAAAATAATAAAATACAACTCACTTGGAATACACTTCCACTCCTTAACTTTATTCATTTCTAATTCGTGTTCTGTGTACGTGTTTTCTAAAATATGTATGTAATGTCCAACACAGCTAGGGGAAGTCTTCTCGTTTCCTGCCACTTAACCCGAACCTACTCTCAGAAGATGGATGATATTATTTTTTATTTTTCCAGAAGAGTAAAGCCACAGAACTTAAGTTCTTTCAATGTGAATTTTCCACTCTCAAGAATTCTCAACAGCTTCACCACATCCTCCCCTTTTCTCCTGACTCAGAGATGCGTCCTTCCAAATCGGACCCCTCCACCGGTGCCCTTGAACCAGACCCTGCCGCAGTTTCCCAGCCCGCGGCCCCAGCCACCGCCCTCCCCTTTAGTGCCCTGCACGGTTCTCTCCACAGTGGATGTTCCTCTGCGCAAGAGAAACTTCTTTCGTCCTAGAACAAATAACCCAAAACATCTCTTAACCCCACTTAAACCAACATCCAATTTCTGACTTTCCCTTGTGCCACCAAAAGCCAACCGAGCCAGCACAGCACCACGCTTCTCAGACACAAACACAAACACAGTACCGTCCTGCCCTTCACCACCGTATTTCTCCGAAGAACAGTCAACACATCTCATCATCCACCCACTTTCTCTTTAGTTACTGTATTTTTAGGACTATAAGATGCACCAGACCATAAGACGCACCTAGGTTTTAGAGGAAGAAAATAGGAAAAAAGTTTTGAAGCCAAAAATGTGGCAAAATATTTAATGACCTGTGACCCCGCTTCACCCCCACCCCCACCCACCATGAGCCAGGTAAGCTACATTTGGACTATAAGATGCACCCTCCCTTTCCTCCCAAATTTGGGGGGGAAAGTGTGTCTTATAGTCTGAAAATACGGTACGTGCAAGCTGGCTTCCAGTGAAGTCCACCGGGAGAGCTTTCACGATGTGACCACAGCCACACCAGAGTGAAACTCTCCCTTTGATTGGTGACCTTCAAGCCCCCCAGCTCCACGCGGTCTCCTTAGCTCCAGTCCGCTTCCTGCCCGACATCTCCACTGGACCCTTCAAAGCCGGATTCTCCAACCTGCTCCTCCCTTCTCTTCCCATCCAACTCCATCCTTCTCTTAAAGATCCTTCTTAATCCTAGAACTGGCTCCCTGGTCTTCCAGGCCTCCAGGTCCTCCCTCACCCTGGCCCCCTAGACCCAAGGCGGATTGAACGGCATCTTCTCTGCATGTAGCTCCTTATTGCCAGCACCCGGCTCCATCTTCCATGCCCACACCTTGTCCCTTCGTAGAGCCTTTCTTTTACCCCAGATGTGAGTGGCCATCCCTTCCTTAAAATCCCATAAATGTTCTGATTTCTTTTCTTCTGTTGGCACATTTACTCACAGCAGAGCTTTCTGGGCTACGGCTGACCTTCCCCTCCTCACACGGAAGGGCTCCGCTCACAGGGCCCCTGTTCCGCTCCTGTCTCCGTCTGCCACAGAGCCATACACACTACGCAGTGAGCGCCGTCCTACGCTCCCTTCGGTCCCATCACGAACAAGAATGGTGTCCCAGTCTGACCACCGCCAGTGCCTGGCAGAAGGACTCCGTGATGGCTTATTTCTTGCTTGTGGGTGGCCCTGGGAAGGGGTTCTCAACCCAGCTGACAACCATTAAGAATAATATTCCTCTTTTAGGCCCAGCGGTGATCCTCCCTGTCTGCAGACATTCTGCCCGTCTGTGGAATCGCTTCTCATAACGTCCTCCGAGTTCCAAGGGTACTGGAAGGAGAACGTCTAAGAAATGGCGCATAGGGACTTTCCCACTGCGTCAGCCCAGGCTGCCCTGGCTACCTTCCGAGTCGATTCACGGGGTGAAACAAAGGACGTGGATCTTCTGCGGTCTCTGGACTGCAAACGTCCTGATTTGGCATTACTGCCCAGCTTCCCGCACACGCAGCCAGGGGCGTATTCTTGCCAAAATACCTGACGTTGCGTCAGTGATGGAAGAGGCTGCACTTTGTGCCGCACAATATCCGCGTGGGTGACAATCAGTACGTGTTTGACGGTGTGTGATAACTTCCAACCGCCCATCAATTCACCAGATTGAAGGGCGTAGCAAACTTATTCCCGCAAGACAGGAGGGAACGCTGCCTCCACACGGGAAAGGTGCCGTACCTGGGGCACCTGGAAGAGACTCCTGAGCAGAAACCAAAAGAAAAGCAAGGGTGAGCTTTTCGCCATCGCGGAGGGCAGCCGGACCTCGCCACCTCCACCATGGGTGCCAAGATGCCATTCCGAGCGTTACTGACTCACGGATGCTCTCTGTTGCGTTGTATTCGTTTCTGCTGTTCACTTTGTGGAAGCTCACTTGCCTTCTAAAGGGGAAAGAAAGGTGCAACGGTGCCCTCGGCCCATTCAGCCACACCCCTGGCCACTGAAACATTTGCCTGAGTCTGACAGGCCGGGAATGTTCCAGCACCAGAACCTTTGTTACTGCCGCCAGAAATCGCAAGATGGCACCGTTGCTAATCTGAGGCAACTTTGACATATAAGATACTAATATGTGTAACGAAAGGCATGCAATGAGCAAAACATTACATAATCCTTTACTTCCTGTCTAATTAAATAAAAATACATAGATGCTGAGCAAGACCATGGCTGAAATCATGGGATCGTAATTGTTCTACATCAGAACCACTTTGGTGAGATGTGTGATGCTGCTCCTCCCCACGTCCCTCCCTCGGTCCTGCTCCCAGGCCTCGGTCTCGGAGAGGGCACCTCCGCCTCCACAGGGAGGCACACGCGGCCCTGGGCAGGCCGGTGACCGGAAGAACCTGCAGGACATCCCACTCCACGCCCCCAGGAGACCCACAACAGCTTTTCCTGTTTTAATTGTCACACAGCATACAGGTTAATAGTAGTTCATTATTAGTTTAATTTTTTCAATCACATCCCAAAAATAAAGCCCCTTACGCTAACACAGGCAACCATTCCAAGATCCTTCGACTTGGCTTCCCTCCAGCAGAGGCCATTCTCACGATTGTTAAAAGAACCAAACAGTACTTTCTGGAAGCTCGACAATGCATGACTTCGGAGCAATCATTTTTTTACCTTTTATTTGTATTTTTTTAATAGTTGATAGACAAGCTCCTATTGGTCATATCGGTTTCAGGTGTGCCACGTACTGATTTGACATTCTTTACCTTACTCTGTGATCACCCCACTGATTCCAGTCATCACCTGTCATCATGTAAACTCATCACAGCATCATTAACTATATTCCTTGTCCCTTTCCACCCATCCGCACAGCCCCTCCCCTCTGGGGGCCATCGCTCGGCCTCTGGTTCTGTGAGTCTGCTTTTGTTTTAGATTCCACCAGTAAGTGAAACCATATGGAATTTGTCATTCTCTGACTTGTTTTACTTAGCATACTACCCTCTTGATCCAAGCATGTTGTCACAAATGGCAAGGTTTTGCTCTTTTTACAGTTGTGTAATATTCCATTGTTTGAGGTCTGTCCAGAAAAAGCCCAGCCATTGTTAATATAACAAGAATGGCTTAGGCGACATTGATGTAACCCGGCAGCCAAAGAGAGTGGACTGGAGTGCGCATGTGTGAACAGTGACAACTTCACTGTACTAGTCAGTGGGGGCAGTAGATGCTGTTGAGTGAGCTTGTGTACTGTGTGGCTGTCTCATTCAAAATGACTGAGTGAATAAAGCAACGAATCTGCATCAAAATCTGTGTTTAGCTTGAACATTCCTCCAGGGAAAGTATTCAGATGATTCAGAAGGCTGCAGCTATGGGGAGCTGGTGAGTGGCAGCTTCATCACGACAATGCGCCCACTCATGCATCATGTCTCATGCAGAGTTTTTTGGCGAAGCATCAAATCACCCAGGTGACTCAGGCCCCCTATAGTCCAGATTTGGTGCCCTGTGACTTCTGGCTTTTTCATAAACTAAAATCACCTTTGAAAGGGAAGAGATTTCAGACCACTGTTGAGATTCAGGAAAATATGACGGGGCAGCTGATGGCGATTGGGAGAACCATGTGAGGTCCCCAGGTGCCTACTTTCAAGGGGACTAAGGCATCACTGTCCTATGTACAGTGTTTCTTGTACCTTGTACCTTCTTCAATAAATGTCTCTGTTTTTCACATTACAGGGCTGGATACCCTCTGGACGGACCTCATATATCCACACCACATCTTCCTTACTCCTCCATCTATTGATGGACACCTACGTTGCTTCCATTTTTTAAACAGTTATTCAGAACAGTGGTGTGTAAACCCTAGGCAAGCACATCAGAATCTAAAATGCAGCCACACCCAAGCCTACCCCTGACCAATTAAATTAGAACCTCCGGAGGTGGGGCCAGGCATAGGTATGCTCTTAATGCTCCGCAGATGATCCCTAGCACCTGAGATTGTAACCCAGGGTGTTAAAAGTATTACCAGGGGCTCCTCAGAGCATCAGAGAATTTCTGAACTAAGGTCCTGACACTCACCAGCTGCGTACCCGAGACCGGGACCTATCTAAGCAGCTACTTTAGCTGCTTCACAAAAATCTACTGCTACACACGTCTTTCCATCTATCGCAGCTTCGGTCCCCCCAGCCTAGACAGTCAACATGCATTTCTGTGATCTGCTGTCAAGAACGTCACCCACCCACACACAGCCATGCACAGTGCGCTGCCTGCCCACTTGTTACTTGTTTTGCATTTATGACTTCTTTAGTTACTTGTTTTGCATTTATGACTTCTTTAGTTGTATAATAGGACAATGCCCTGGGAGGTGAGTCTTTTAATACAGATGCCTGTTTATGTGCACGTATTTATTTTCACAAGAAAGGGAAAGCACAGAGAAAAAAATGCCCATGGTAATATGGAAGACAGTACCTTTGTCCATGGAGAGAGTTTCAGCCTGGACTTCTCAGTCTCCGGCGGGAACAAAGGCCTAGCGCTGCTGCTTCTACCTGGGAGGTGCAGAGGGGGCGGTGAGAGGGAGGGAGCAGGCGCAAGGCAGGGGACCAGAGGGGCAACGTGCGGCAATGCGTCCCTGCTGGCTCAAGGACGAGCTCTCGCAACTACGAAAAACCGAGAAATGTGGGACTTTCTCTATTTTTACTTGTTAACATATGTGGTCCTTAAAACTTCATTTAAAGCCACAGGAAATATTTCCATATTGAATTTCAGTGGTGCAGTACGCTGTTGCAGAAGAAAATCCAAGCATCCAGCACATAAATCCTCTCAAGTTACCCAATCGAGTTACACTGGGCGTCGCTCACACAGTGCGCCCCCAGGTCCCAAGCCATCAGGGGGTTAGAACGGCTTCGTGCCAGGTGCTGTCAGGAGACCCCCCCCCAGGTGGTGGGGATCCCTGAGGATCAGTGACCGGAGATACATGGGACTGAAAAAGAAGCTGATGTGTCTAAATAAAATGGCTCAGCATTCAACAACTCAGAAGTCCCGGGACTTTAACCAGAGAACAAGAGAGCGATCATGTAGGTGTAAAAGCTCTTCAAAGTTCAGATTAAATCCTGACCACGTGGGGGAAACAAAACGTTTCGGGGACCATCACCCTGGGCCCCTCAGGAGACCCTCAGGACGCTCCAAGGCTGCCTGGGGGTGGCCGGTCCGTGAAGCCGCCGTGTGCCCCCACCTTGCCTCTCACTCGCCCGTCCTCTCTGCTCCCGCAGACCGAGGGCACTGGGACTGGGGAGGGGGACAAAGTCGCCGCCTGGGTGTCGGCGAGGGCACAGAACTTTTACAAGTTGGGTGTCATTCGGAACCATTTTCCATTTGACCCGGGCTCTGGGCAGCTGGCATCTTGTATTTCCTTTTACCATCTTTTTCTTTGAACTGTGGGAGGACGTTAAGCTCCGGAGTCTTGGTCTCAGACTTTCGGCAGAAGCCCTCATTCTGGAAAGAGGCACCAGGCACCAGGGTAGGACAGGTGTCAGGTTGCCCCAAACCTGGCCTGGCGGACTCACCACCCCCCCCGCACTGACTTCCGGGGTCCAGGGGGAGGGAGGGGCTGGCACGGGGAGAAGTGAACGAGTAAGGTGGAGAAAGACGGGACACACCACCCCCGACAGACCACATCCTTCTTCCCCACGGAGCTCTCTCAGCCCGACACAGGTCAGAACCCAAACAGGCAAGAAACCTTAAATTGAACAGGAGGCTGAAGTCTGTTTGAAGAATTAACTGGACTTCTCAATACCTGAAAATAAATTATAAGTGACCAGAGACCTGAGGTACCACTTGGGTGAAAGAGTGTTCTCCTGGAAGCAGCTGGGGAGGAGCAGTCGTGAGAAAATAACTAAGGTTTCATGTGCACGCGACTGA
The DNA here is from genome assembly GCA_004027475.1 of Anoura caudifer. NCBI lineage: Eukaryota > Metazoa > Chordata > Mammalia > Chiroptera > Phyllostomidae > Anoura > Anoura caudifer. The sequence continues at coordinate 35,649 of PVKU01000991.1, forward strand.
GTCCAGCTCAGTCTGTGAAATGGTTACATACACACACGCGCCAAGCGGGTCATTTGTAAAAATCACATTGGTGGCAGTTTTAAACTCCGTTCTTCAGGAAGGAGTAAACCATCACACCTTCTAGCTAGGCCCTGTTAGGCATGCTGCTTCTCCAAAGGCATTCAGAAACTACCAGTCCAAGGCCAAGGTTACGGTGAGTGCGCCTCAGACAAGAAGCGGTTTTCCATCCCTCGTGCAGTCCTCCCATGGCACAGGGGGAGCGTGTGGAGAAGGGCGGCGTCTAACACGTGCACAAGTCGGGAAGAGGTCTTCCCTGGGAACTGCCCTACTCTCCGTCACGTGTGTGTAAAGAGAGTGGCTTCACGTGAGCCAGAAGGAAGAAGAGGAGAAACCTCCAGGATCATCCTTACCACCCACGGAGGTGACAAACGCGGGGAAGGGGAACAGTCCCAACCACTCCACCCAGAGCACGAAGGCACACGTGGGAGAAATGGAGTCACGGTGGCGGTGTCTGTGAACCGTCAACCACCGACACAGGGGAAGGCATGAAATGCGTGAGGCCCGCCGTCGGGATGAAGGAAACACGGAAAATAATGTTAGAACAATTGACTGCATAGTCAGAACGTAAAGAAAGCACTGAAGAGCCAAGCGAGGGGAGAGCGTGCGAGGCGCGGCCTCCTCCGGGTCCCCCTGGCAGTCACTGCAAGGGCCACAGCACGAGGGACATCCGGGCGAGTGCGCCGCCCGGCTCTGGGGTCACACCCCCTGCTCCAGGAAGCCCCGGAGGTGGCCTCTGGTGAGAACATCAGGAGCAGCGCAAGGATCCCACATGCGTGTCCTCCCCCAGTTTCTTCCAGTCCCCAAATTCCAAAATCTGGTAGAAGCACAAGGCTGGAGCGGGAGCATGGCAGAATGTGGACAGGGCGGGCTCCTGGTGGCCAACACAGGAGGGGACCTTTCTGCTTCCTGGCACAGTACTCGGTGGGAAATAGATTCTTTCGCCTGGACACCACCCCCTACCAGCACTGAGGATCGCTGTGGCAGGAACCAGTCCCAGGCAGCGTGGGAGCAGAGCCCAGACACGGGATTCAAGTGCTAGGAGGGCGGATGGACGACGAACGAGACTGGAGTGTTCAGACTTGGGATCTGACTAATCGTTAACAGACGGAGCCCAAAGGCCTGCGAGAAATTTAATGTCAACCTTCAATACCACAAGAGTTAGATAATATAACAAGAGTTAGATAGAGTAAAAAAAATATTTATCCACAGGTCTAACTATAAGAAACATTCCAACAACGGAATGAGTGGGGTTTTTGAAATAGTCGTCTGTTTGTTTCCTGAGGATTCCAGTTTTCCACGGTGGCACTCGGGAACGGTGGGCCTGGGACAGGGACGTGCCCGGTCCACATACCCCTGAGAAGAGGCTGCAGTCCGCGTGGCGAAGGGCACATGGATTTCACGAACAAACAGCACTAACTGCTGAGGGGAAGGACAGTCCTTCAAACGGCTGCGTTGCCCAGCAAAGCATGGATGACAATGTCAAGCAAATAATGACCCTGCCAGACCTCTCAAAGGCACCAGCAACATCCTGCCCTTGCTTCTGCGGATGCTCACGGCAGCTGGGAGGTGCGCCCCTCCGATCTCCCTCCACGAGGAATCCAGGACTCGCCTGAACAGCCAGCCTCCAGCGGCTCGGGGTTCAGGCTCTGCCCGCCCTCCCGAACACCGGGAGCCAACAAGTGAGCACAGCGGGGAAGGAGGGGATCCTGGGAGGAGGCTGAGCATCTCCCCTAGCGCTGGACCCTCGGAAGGCCCGCTCCACTCCAGAGCCCCCTGGGGGCGGGTCCAACTGTCCAATCTGTATCCACCGGGGCTCTCTCGGCCCACTCCTGCTTCACCGTCATCTGAACCTCGGTCACAGGCGCACCCCCAGCCCCTCCTGTAAACTTCATGCGTCCTGAGTTCTGTCCGAATATCTGCTTCCCAGGGAACCCAACTAACACAACGCTCCTAAATTCAATGCTGGAGAAAAGGACTCTCCACGCCTGATGTGAAGACTGACTTTCTGGGGAATAAAGTTTCACAGAAGTCCAATCACACACCATGTTACCGGCCATTGCAAAGGAAACGAGCAAGCAGCATAAGTCTCACTTGTTCGTGAGTGAGTCGGTGAAACAGTGAAAACGCTGTTTTTGTCCTGATGACACAAGGCAGGGCTGTAAGTGACACGTCACTTCCACATTTTCGGGTTCGTCTAAAATATACGTGATGTAAAAATAACAGGAGACACATAATAAATCCTTTAACTGATTGATAGCATAAATCAATATTGATCGAGATTTTCTAAAACATGTTTAATACTGTAAAATGGATTTAAAAAGGAAAAAACCTGTGGAACATAAAGCTGAGTGGAATAACTCAGACAAAGACAAATACTGTATAATCTCACATGTATGTGGACACTAAAAAAACAAATTCATAGAAGCAGGGAGTGGAATGGAGGTGCAGGAAACTGGGCGACTCTGGTCAAAGGGCACGAACTTCAGGGGCGAGATGAGCCCTGGCGGGACGGCTGGACTGGAGTGTCCGTCCCACACACCGAAAGGCTGAAGGTTCGGTTCCCTGTCAGGGCGCCTCCCTAGGTTGTGGGTTCAATCCCCAGTTGGGGCGTGTTACAGGAGGCAACCCATCAATGCTGCTCTCTCACATCTCTCCCCCCACCCGTTCTCTCTGAAATCAATTAAAAAATATGAAAGTAGGCTCAGTGCTGGGACGGACGTACAGCATGGGGACTACAGTGGACAATACCGCATTGTCACAGCTGTGTTGCTGGAAGAGCGAATGTTTTCACCACCAAAAGATAAACTGATAATGAACGTGAAGTGGTGGCGGTGTTAACTGACCCCACCGTGGTACTCAGCTCCCAAAACGCACGTGCATCAAACCAGGCGCCCCGCACGAGTGCACGTGCTCAGCACCAATTCCATCTCGACAAACCCTGCCGGGCTGGGGCACAAACAAAAACCCCTGGTGTGATTCCTTTCTAATCCGTAGACCCATTTCCTCACCAGGTAAATCTTATGTCATGTAAGACTTGCTTTTGTTTCTTTGTTTTTAATTTTGGTTTGGGGGCAACAGGTAATGGGTCTTTTTAAATCTTTTTATTGGATATATGTGAATTTTCCAGTCCTCAAGACTAAGAAATAAGAACAGGAGTATATTGTTCAAACGATTCGTAACATAAAACTATCTCCTCTCTTTGGGTCTGCTTTCTTTCCTGATGTCTTTGTCCATTGCCAGGCCTGCCTATTTCATGAGTAATTCTTCCAGGACGGCCTCCCCTGACGGCCAAACAGGAAACCTGCCCGTGACCTCTGGTCCCACCTGCAGGCTCTAGCTTCCTCCCGCCGTGGGCAATGAAATAGGGAAGCTGACTAACCTTTCCTTCAAACAATAATGAAAAGTTGGAACTGGGGGCTTTTTCAAACAGCGTGAGTCATGAAAAATCTGATTTTTACTTTTACATCAGGGACAAACTTTCGATTGGCGACAATTAATCTTAACGCCGAAGATTTCAAACGCAACCCACTTTAAATGTGGGCTTTAAAACAAAGGACCCGTGAGTCACGTGGTTACAGCTGCCTGTTGTGCCAGCCCCGAGCTCCACTGGCTGAGCACCCCCCGCTCCTGAGAAATTTTATGCGACTAATTCGGGGGTCCATATAAATCGGTGTTATTGTTTATTTTTGGATATCGATAATAGCAGCCTATTAGCAGTAAATGTGTAAGGCAAACGAACAGCACTTTCCAGAAAATCCACAAAGAATCCCTCAAAAAATTAATAGGCATGCTTTGGTTAAATTTGTTGGCTTTTTTTAAAAGTACATTCTCAGAAGTAACATGTACTCTCGATTAAGCAAAACACAACCGGGATTTTCATTTAACCCTGGAATTTGATCTTTAAAATTAGCGAAAGAAAGAAAGAAAGAACTTTCTCGGCTATTTACAGTTCCTGCTTTGGATAAATCCCAACATCTGGATACCAGAGTCAGCAAAGCAAAATCCATGGAGGCACATGTGCGATTTTATGCTGCGAACCCACTATTTCTCAGGGTGAAACCACCGTGGTGCCCTCCCTCCCCCCATTTCTGCCTCCACAGAAATCACAAGCAGTGTTTGCTCCGTGTATCCAGAGCAAGAAATCGTATATGGTGCATCCAAGCCGGTATACACACACACACACACACACACACACACACAGACACACACACACACACACACACACACACGCTACAACAAGGTTTCCGAAACAGGACTTTTCCTTCCTGTGTGATTCACCCATTCCATTCCACTTCCTCTGGTTAGTATCAGCCTTGCCTCCCTTCCACAAGTGGGTTGTGGCTCAGTTTGAAAACCACGGCTTTAACGTCTTGCTGTGAAAAGACTGGTCTTCAGGCCAGCTGCGCAAGGGCCTCGACTGAAGTGCGGACTCGGAAGGCCACTCGGCCCCCAGGTGACGCGGGTGCACGTTGATGTTGGAGGGGAAGTGCGCTCGGCGACAAACCTGCAGAGAGAGTGTCCGTCATCTGACCTGAACTGAGATCGAGAATGTGCCTCGGAACGACCTCTGTTCAAAGGAGCTCTGTCCACCGACTTCAAGAGGCCGCCCGTTTTCTGGCAGGAGAGCTAGGTGCAAATGAACATTTCTTTTCGGTTTCACCAACTGCGTCCAACCAGGTTTCTGTCACCAGCACAGGCTTCCACCCGGGGGACCCCTGGGCCGTGGTGGGCGGGGTAGGGGGGTCAGTGAGTGGGGTGCCAAGGTGGCTGCAGTAGATCTGTGAGCACCTAAGAGAGTGGATGTTGCTTATTCTGGGGAGAAAATATATGACATTCACCCAACTTTCTAAAAGTTCCATGATTTGAAAAAGTCAAGATGAGCCATCAAGCTATGAGAAGACGCAGAGGAAGCTCACCTGCCCAGGACTAGGTGAAAGAGGCCACTCTGAACAGGCTACCTGCCGCATGATCCCAGCTACGCAACCTTCTGCAGAAGGTAGAACAGGGGAGGCAGGAACGAGATCAGCAGTTGCCAGGGGCTGGGGAGGGGAGGGAGGAACGCATGGTGGGAGCCCGGAGGGTGCTCAGGGAGGCATGGCTGCTCCGTATGATGCTTCAGTGAGAGATGCAGGCCGCTGGTCACTACCCTACACCCACAGAGCGCACGGCACAGAGTGAGCCCTGCTGTAAGCTGTGGGCTCTGGGTGCCGACCACATGCCAGGGTGGGCTCACCGGTGGTTAACAAATGCACCGCCCTGGAGGGGGATGCAGGCAGCGGGGAGGCTGTGGGTGTGTGGGGACAGCAGGCGTACGGGAGCTCTATGCTTTTCTATTCAGCTGTGCTGTGAACTTAATGCTGCTCCAAAAAAATACTACAACCATTTACATACACACACACACACACGTAAATTAGGACACAGTGCCCCGAAGAACACACTCTCTGCTGCCAATCCGCTATGCGATCACCACCGCGTCCCCAGAGGAAGGGAGGAATGTGTGAAGAGCCCGTGAAGAGGGAAAGGGGTCATCCATCCCAGAACAGAGCAAAGCCCCTGGGTCCCTGTCGCTTCACTGTGACCGCTGCTTACTTAATTCAATCAGCACCGCTATGTTGAATGTCTACCGGCACAAGGTACAATAGGAGAAACGGAAATGATCGTACGGTCCTGCTGAGTAACGGATCATCCAACGAGCAGAGAAAACATGCACGGAGAGAATCATTCCACAGTAAATACCCACTCCCCTGTCCCAATGGCAAGGATCCCAGTGTCAAGATGCGGAGGACAGCAGACCCAAGCAAGAGGCCAGAGGGCAGGGGGCAAGAATTCCAGCTCCCTGGCGAGCGAGCAATGGGAGGAAACATAGGAGCACTTAGTCAGGGAGAGCAGCCGTCCACCTGTGACCTCCCCCGGCTGGTCTGCGCCCCACGTGGACTGGTGCGCTGCACTGATCGCCACATACTCTGGTTGTCCAGCCTTTCAGCAGGGGGGAGGGGGGTGCGCACGCGTAGAAACCCTGCCACGTGATGCCGGGTTCGATCTGCACGGAAGGCAAAACTCCAGGGGAAGAAACCTGGGCCATGTGCTCTACACAATTCCGCACGTCTTCTGGGCACACTGATGGTGTCATTGGTGGTTTCCACTGTAAAACATATTTTCTCCTATTTATGTTAACAAAGTTATAGAGGAAAAAAAAACAGAAAAAGAGATAAGAACCTTCCAAGTTTAACAGTTAAGAAAGATCACAAAGGAAAGTACAAGTGAAACAAATACAAAAAACTTATCTTGTGGGGTAAGAATAAAAATTAAAAGGCAGAACCAATGTCAGAAACAATCTGTATGATCGCCCTGGCTGGGTGGCTCAAATGATTGGAGCATCATCCCATAAACCAAAAGTTGCAGGTTCAAATCCCCGTCAGGGCACATACCAGAGGCAACCAAGTGAGGTTCCTCTCTCTCTAACAATCACCAAACGTGTCCTCGGCTGAGGATTAAAAGAAAACTGCATGACAAACCTGACACAGCTCGGGCTCAAGACCGTTGAAGCCCAACGTGCACAGCAGCTGGGAAAAGCAGCGGACCCCCTAAACCTGGCTGGGACCTGGGCCACCTGCACGCGCTGTCGACATCCCCCCTCCCCTCATGTTTGAAGCCGCTGCCGCGTGCCAGGGGTCCACACCATGCACGGCACTCTTCCTGAGGCCACCACGGCCTCCACGCTGCAAAGCTGACAGCGCTCACCTCTGCCCACCCGGCACTCTCCGGTTCCTTCCCCACCACCGGCTCGTCCGTCCTCTCAGCCCTCGGGGATTCCTCCTCCTCTTCCCAACGTCCACGTGCTGCAAGGACTCAACACGCAGCCTCACGGCCGCTCAGCACCTCATCTCCCCACCCCCCGCCTCGAATCGACGCCTACGACTCACAGAGGTAAACTACACTTCAGCGGCACCGTTAGAAAGTTTCAGTCAGGTCACGTCACCCATTCTGCCTAAAACCCAATGGCTTCCCGACATGCACAATGAAATTTAAGCCCTTGTCCTTGTGCATCGGGATCCCCCGTGACCTCAGGATTTCCCCTCCGACCCCACATCCTGCAGCTTCGCCCGCTCCCCTGCGTTTCCCTGAACGCGCCGAGCCAACTCCTGCCTCCCAGCCTTCGCACACGCTGTCCCCTCTGGCCGGGCCCCCTTCTGCTGCAAGGTCACAGGGCCCAACGCTCTCACTTCCTTCCTGTCCGTGTGATGTTCACATCCGCCAGTGACCTTCCCTAACCTCCTCCCTCCTTTCGCTCCTCATTACCTCTTCCTTGCCTTACGTTCTGTTCTAGAGAACGCCAACCAGCATTAATGTATGGATGTACACACACATACTGGTTGCAAAGCTGACTTTATGTATTTAAACAGATCCTTTTCTAGCCCCTAGAGTGTAAGCTTCACGTAAGCAGAGATCTTTTCTGCTCAGATCATGCTATCCCCGCACCCCCAGCCATGTTAAATGATTTCACCGAAATAAGCAGAAGAGAGAATTATAAAAGAAAGAGAACTTACTGGTCAGTGTATGAGGAGACGATCACTTGCTCAAGTTTCCAAATGAAATGACACCTATAATACTCCATTTTCCACCCTTCAAATCAGCAAAGGTTAAAACTTGCAATAGCACGTGATGAAACGATGGTTTCATACACTCCTTGGAGACGTACAGAAGGGCACAATTGGGCAGGTGGTACTGGTGTCAAAAGCCTGTCTAAAGTATCCATGCTCCTTGGAGGAACCAAGGTTTCTGATCAGAGGAACAATGAAGGAAGCTCTCTCTCGGGAGCATGAGCCTGGCCCGGCAGCGCGTGAGAACGTAAGGACAGGGGTGGAGAAAGCAGCCGCAGAAGAACAGAGACTCCGTCCCAGGTCAAGAGGGAGATGACATACACCCACATTTGTGCCACAAGGAAAGGGCACTATGAATAAGACAGGAGGTAAAGGGTGAAAGAGAGAGAGGAGTTAGAGATATGTCTGAAGTGTTAAGCCCGAGTCTCGGGAGAAGTGGCCAGAAGCCTGGCTTCACAGCCTCCCTGCTCACATTTACTCTACAGCCACCTTGTCCCGGAGGGAAGAGGTGCTAAATGTGAGGCAGCTTTGTAGAACGCATGAGCCTGGACTCTCTGTGAGCTGGACAATTGATGTGTGGTTCCTCTGATTGGTTGCTGAGTTGAAGGCACCTGCCCCCACATCCAGGTGGGGCATCTAACAGGCACCTAGTGCTATGAGGCTGGAGATCTCAGCCAGGTAAGAAGACATGGGAGTTTGGGATCAGAGGTAAGAAGGTGCGAGAGGACAAGGAGAAGGTGGGAACGAAACCACAGAGAACCCGTGAGTAAGACGTGCACCACACATTAGTAAGAACAGGGAGGAAGTTGGGTGTTCTCATCAGAAAACACACATGCAACATCCTGAACCCGTCCCACCCTGAGCTGGTCTCCAACTCGTGCCTCCCGCACACCAGTGGTCCCGACACCGAGTCTGGCAACAGAACATCGATGCTCAAACCCCAGCTGCTCAAAGGGCGCTGTGCATGCCACGGCGGGTCAGGCCCATGGACACCTCCAACACACTCAGCTGTTGGGCTGACCTGAGGAGTCCCTGATTCACATTCCTAAGTCAATTCCCCTAAGAAGAAGTGAGGGACACTTCTCTCCTGGACTCGATTACACTCGATCGCGAGCCCAAGAAACACGCTGACGCTTTGAAACCCGATTCCAAACAGCGTTCCCGAGACCCTTCGGGTGTGACTGGAACACTCGGAGCTGCCACACGGAACGGTGCCACCTCCAGAAAAAAATCAGTTGCTCTGACAAACATCTACCACCTGATTATCTCAGGCTAGCTTAATAATTAATAATTGTATTCATTATCTAAGTAAGGGCCCCAGAAACACCTCAGCACCTGTTAAACTGCAGACCCTTGGGTCCGGCCCGCACTTCCTGAAGCAGCAGCTTTGGGGTGGGGGGGCATGAATCTGCATTTGGAGCAGCTCTCTGGGACACTGTCAGAGAACCGCCTCTGGGGAAAGCTGCCCCCAAGGGTTCTGGGTCAGCCACGTACAACTTACCACCATCCGCCTGGGCGGTGGGGTCCGACTCTCCTCTGACCCCAGCTCACACCCCTCCTGGTTACACCAGCACCCTCCCTGAACATGTGGGCACCACCGAGTCTTGACGAGGAGTCACCAGTTTGGGGGACTGTGTGTATGCCTGAGGGAGCACTCTACTGAACCCCACTGCAGGCACCCTGAGAGCAGCCCCGAGGGACCGAAGGTACAGCCCCGCTCCAGAAAACTCCATGTAACATATGAGGGGGGCCCACAAAATGGAATTATTACCTAGGGGGCAGGCCCCTGATAGTCCAGGCTTCCCCCGCTAGGCGAGTGTTCTAGGAACCCATCTGGATCAGTGTACCAGCTGGTGTTGTTGTGAGGGGCTGCATTTGGCTGCGGTAATTTTTTTTTTTTTGAGGACTCTTCCACCACGTTTGCCCCTTTCATGACGGGTGGTCTACTAGTGCACCTGTCCACCTGCACTGAGTGTTCCGCAGTTTCTGACCAAAACCGGCATGACCCCTGTGCCCCATCCTCCCTATTCACCCAATCTCACCCCAAGTGACATTTTTTTGTTTCCCTGGGTGAAGAAAAGTCCTCAAAGGGAAATGTTTGGCCAATGTGGAAGAGGTGAAACAAAAACCAGCAGGAGCAGAAACACATCAAAATCAGCAAGTTCAAAAACCATTTCGAGCAGTGGAAAAAGTGTCTTGATAGGTGTACTGCATCAAATGGAGAGCACTTGGAAGGTGACTGAGGCTTCGACATGTAAGAATAAATACACAATGTTTTTATAAATAAATCCCGGGTTTGGGGCATTCCCCTCGTATCTGTAGTCAGGGCCACCTGATGTTAGAAGTCTCCACTACTGTGCTGTTACCAAACACCTTGCTATTTCGAGACAATGTTATTTTTCTGATTGTAAAAAGAATACGCACTCACTGTAGGAATGTTAGCAAATTTGCTCGTCTCTGTCTCACTAAGTGCCACTACCCTGCAGAGGAATGGACAGGCAGCCATCGACAGCTACAGATTTGCCCGGCTGGTCAAGATGTGCAAACCCTGCTGGAATCCGATCAAAGCCTGACTTATTAAGGAAAAATTAGGCAGAGTATCAAAGGCTTACATCATCTTCACAGCACACAGACTTTGGGGGGAAAACTCTGGTCTCTGGTCTCTGTTGAGTGTATCCTCAAAGGAGAAACTTTCCAATTTCCTGTGAAGCAAAGTGACTATAAATCAGGTTTGCAAACACATGTGAAGTGCTTACGAGTCAATGGGTCTTTTGTCAGCCAGGTAGAGCTAGGGAGTGAGACCCACCCTTCTGCAACGCATCAAGATGGGCCCAGAGAATCGGTCCCACCCCTTTCTCAGATGCAGCGATATAGGGATGCAGGGATGCCGGGATGCACTCCATGTTACTTTCAGAGCCCAGCTCATTGGCTGGATCCTCAGGCCTCCCAGTTACTGCTGGCTGCTTCTTAAAACCCTTTCAAACCCTTCCTTCTATGGACCGCAAACGGCATTTAAGTTCAACATCTTTTAGAGTCAGAAACATGAAGTGTTACTTCCAGAGCAGCAGCTACAGAAGCACGTGGGAAAGAAGTTCAGCAGTTGACTTCTTACTACCGTATTTTGGGGACTATAAGATGCACCCCCCCACCCCCGCCAGTTTGGGAGGAAAATGGGGGTGCATCTTATAGTCCGAATGTAGTTTATCTGGCTCTCTGTGGCGGGGGAAGGGGACGACAACCTATGTCATTTATGTTATTAAATATTTGACCACATTTTCTGCTTCAAAATTTTTTTCCCTATTTCCCTTCTCTAAAACCTAGGTGCATCTTATGGTCCAGTGCATTTTATAGTCCTAAAACTATGGTAAATATTCACCCTATAACTATCCAATTCCTTCCAGAATATTCCTTCTTCTTCCTTCTCCCCTTCTACTGATATTACATAAGTGTATGCTAATGACTTATATTAATACTATAACCACATATTATGCATTTGCTACAATATTTAATATTTGGTCTGGCAGAAAAGAAGCACGGTAAATTATGGAGAATAAATTCCTTTAACGTAAATCTTTCTTTCCCCGGATCAGCCTACGGATGGACAGGAGTGTGCGGGACACACAATCCCCGTGGCTCACCTGCAGCGCTAGGCCACCTCTAAGGAGAACTGAAGTCCGTTTCAGTATCAATAAGCCAAAGACAAAATCGTCCACTATCTCCATGAACGCATCACGGGGGCCATTCGGTGCCCTTTGCCAGAGCTCCCCTCCCCGAAGCACAGGCCGCCTTCCTCCCCCCGGAGCCGGCCGGGAACTGCTCTGCACGGAATAGCTGCTGAACCGGTCCCCCAAATCGGGTATTTTAAGGAAATACAGAAAGGTGACTGACTTCATATACCGAAAGCAGGGAGTCCAGGAATAAGTATTTAAATTCCAGTAGGTAGAATTCGATAGATTCACTAAGGAAACAGATGTCTTTAATATAATTCTCACTGCCTCGGGGCCAACACCAGCAATTAGTAACCGTGATGCTCACTGGCCAGTTCATCTTCAAAACACACAGGATCAATCTGAGTTGAAATTCATTTAAAAAAATTCTCAGGGTTACCATTTTTCGAAATTATCCTTGGCTTATATTTATGCTAATGAATATGATGATAGCATGATAAATCAGAACTGAAAACACAGTTCTGAAATCAAGTCCAGGACAGTTCCCCTAAACACATTTCCAGAGGTCATGGTCCTCAGATTTGTCTAAAACTGTGTGTGCTTCACGAATCCCCTTTTTAAATTCTGCAATAATTTCTTGCTGACTTTGTCCTTTCCTTCTAGTTGGTTGGGAACAAAACGCCAATCAAAATGGATTTCAGTTGTTAGCCCGCCTACTCTGAACTGTAAAAGGTATTTCTTGTATCATCTTCCCCAGGACCTTTAATTTGCACCTGCGGCTTCATGGTCAACAGAGTCCACCCCCCCAAAAAAGGCTCCTGCACCCCTCATTCCGCATGTAGCATGAACACACTTACCAGATATGTTCCGGGTATCTCTGAGGAAAACTGACATCTACAAGCGGTTTTCCACTTGCACCTTGGTAGGCGTGAACTACCATGCCCCCGTAAAAATACCACACAGAAACCAAATTATAGTGTCCCCAGTAGGGATCCACTCTTCTCTATCCCTGCATAAAATTCTGAATCTTCAACACGCCTGGGATATCCCTTATTTCTGAAACTTCACGAGCACCCACAAAGCTCAAAGAATGCACTGGAGCACTTATTACTTCCCACCCCATGCTCCCAGACACGGATGTAAGCTGCACATGGTCCAGGTCCATGGCCCTCTCAAATATGTTACTTTTGATACGTGTGAGCATGTGATATTTTGGAGGGCACTTTATATGGTAAGCCAAAAAAGGTACATTTTTCAATACCATAAACTTTCCTTTCAATGATAATACACTTTCCATTTTTAGTACATGTTTCAGGAAAAGGACATAAATTAGTAAAGTGCACTAGGCCACTCAGGGGAAATGAAGAATATGGGGAACATGAAGAACTGGCAATGCGGTGAATGATCCGGCCCCGTGTAGACAGCCGAAATAAACGGCGCAGGTGTAGACAGCCTATCTGGATAATGTAGCTCTGGCCCCAGTTTTTTCTGTAACGGTTATTGGGTCAAGTATATTAAAACCATCGCTTCATCTCCTCCCTGTGGCTCTACCCACGTGCATGTGTGGTATGGAAGCGAATGGGCTGACTTCCTCTGGGGGACTTGCCTTGGTTTCTCACCTCCAGAGCGGCGGGAAGGGCGGTCAGTGAGCAGCAGGGGTGGACGCGGCCTGATGGCCACCAAAGTGTCCGCGTGCCCAGGGAAAACGACGTCTGAGCGCTGGAGACCCACGTGGTGGCCCTCTGGTCTCTGTCTGGTGACCCCGGGCAGTGTGAAGGCGGTGGAATTAAACAGAAGTCAGGAGGATTCGGAGGTGGTTTCCTACGTTCACTCAGAGCTCCGCAACCTTCTTCTGCAAAGGGCCGGGCAGCGAACACTTGCCGCACGCAGGCCGTCCGGCCTTGTGGTAGCTACTCAACACGGCCTCTGGGGGACGTGAGAGCCGCCCTGGACGGAACGTACATGACTGACCGCGCCCGAGTCCCAGGGAAACTGCTGTGACGCTCAATGAAATCTACACTTCGTGTAATTTACCAGTGTTGTGAAATATTCTTCTCTTGATTTTTCCCAATCACATTTCAAGATGTGAAAACCACGTGCTCAGCTCGAAGGCTGTGGGAGACAGGCAGTGCAGTGGGCGGGGCCCACAGGCCTGGTGGGCGGGCCCAGCATGGCTGATGCACAAGCAGGCGCCCACACAAACCCAGCCAGGGAGGAAGCCCACAGCCTCCCAGCCAACGGGGAACCTACCTTGATACGAGCTGCTGGGTCTGGGACAGCCTGAACCATGTCCTTCAGCAGGCCAGCCCATTCAGCGTCCAGGCAGAACCGGAGACAGCTAGGACACACAAAAAAAGATAGTGCAAACCGTGATAAACAACCAGGTTTTAGTGTTTTGTCATCCTGAAGAACTGAACAAAAGCAATTCCTAGCTTGGCAGGTAATGTGTCGGCCCCAAAATGTCCCAAAAGCTGGGTTTCTATGGTGACCTCTCCCCTCCTCAGACCCGCCCCCAGGGCTCCAGGCACCAGGAAAGTTTCCCACCCAGCCTTTGGGTGTCTGTAGATTTTAGCCATCAGTTGGCACTGAAAATACCTTTTCTAATGTATACTTTTAGATACCATCACTTTTTTTGAGTCAACTGTCATTTTTTTGTTTTGTTTTTCTTCTTCTTCATAAATCTGGCCCATGATTCTAAGTAGTAATTAACCCCAAAATAAAAAGAAACAGCTGGATTCCAGGACCACAGACACAGAGCTGCCCTTGAAGTTCACTGGTGAACACGTTACACCAGAGATATGCCCAAGATGCACTGCAGCCCAATGACGCCTCCACTCCTCCCTTTATGACCCTCTCTGGGGCACAGCGTCCACTGCCGATGTGGACGGGCTGCTCACGGGCAGCCCTGGCCTCCACATCTGCGTGCGCTGGGCCTGTCCCCCAAAAGGACTCCACAGGGTCCTGCACGCTCAGAACTTTAGGCATTGTTTTTACTAAAGCCAATTTTCTTGATCTTGGAACGTATGCCATTTTTTCCCCTTGCATCTAAAGCAAGTCATTTTAGAGGGTAATACTTTCTTTAAAAACGCAAAAGGAGTGGCGCACTGTCTTGAGATTGAACTGGGTAGCCGTTGAAGGTAACCGCACTCCTGGTGCACTGGGGAGAGCGAGGCTGGTGTGGGGGGTTGGGGGGCAGCCTGGCCGAAAGCCTCTCAGTGCAGGGATTCTTTGACTCCCCCAAGGAGGCCTCTTCAGGAAAGCAGCAGACACCCCAAGAAAACGGAAAACACCCCTCTGCTCCTAGGGTCACGCAGCTCAGCCTTCCTCACACAAGACAGGCCCCCCCTGCACACCCCCCCTCCCCCATGCTCAGGAACAGACTGCTCTTTCTATACAGTTCAGCATCTCTCTGGGCAGCTCACCCCACACGATTCTTCCTCCCCACACACATGCTGGTGCTCACACTCCTGGCTGAGCTTGTCCCCACCCCTCAGCTCCTGGCTGATTTACAACTGCCTTTCATCCAGAGAACACAGTGGAAGGGATGTTCCCGGGTTTCTGAGGCCAGGCCTCCAAAGAACCAGGAGCTTCCCCTTCCTGCCTCTGGGAACGCAGGCCCCACGCCGGCCAGCAGCGCAGTGATGTGGCTGCAGCCCCAGGTGGGCGCCCGGCTGACAGCCAGCACCACAGGCCGGGCCTGCCAGGGAGCCCACCTGGATGTTCAGAATGGTCACGTTGCAGGTGACCACAGTCTCTGCAGGTGTCTGGGGGGCAGGGATCCGGATGAGCCCCGGTTGGCCCGCAGAACCATGAGAAAGAACACACGGGACAGTGTTTTCAGCTACTAGGTCGGGACGGTTTATGACACCACGTGTAGGCCACTGAACCTCCCTGTGTGTTACACGGACAGGACAGGGACGCAATAGCCTGTATCACAGCGATGACCGCGACTCTGGGCTCCTCCCTGCGCCCACGCCTTTTGCCAGGTACTGTGGTTCCTCTCCCTATACAGGCAGAGTGTGTTTGCCTAACCCTTGTCTCTGGGGGGAGGGGGGCTGTCCACGTGACCTGCTTCACCCCACAGCACACAGCCAAAGGACAGTGCACCTGTTCCCAGGCCAGGTCTCTAGAGACAGGAAGCACCTCCACCTGCAGCTTTGCACCTTCTTCATGGGCACACACCCAGGCCGGAACAGCGCTCCCTCTCAGCCTCGTGAGGTGCCTCTTCGGGATATTGATTATGTTAAACTGCTTATTTTTAAGAAACAAAAGATTCAGGAAGAACTTCTGATCTTCCCCCTTACCTGTCTAAATTCAGATTCAGTAAAAAACAAAAACTGTCTAAAGGAAGGGAGCATCACCTTAGCATCCAGACGGGGCAGACGGGGGCAGCACGCAGAGTCGGCTCGGCACACCCTGCTCTGTGCCTCCTTCCTGCTGGGTGGCCCCGGCAGAAACATGCCTGTCCATTGTTCGCTCTCTCTCCTCTACTCATGAATCACCCGCCTCTCCTTTCAAGTCTGAACCACTCCCCCCGCCTCCCCTTCACTGACGTGGCCCGTGAGCCCCAAATGCCCAGTGTGTCCTCGGCCCTACGGGCTAGTGGAGCCCCCGTGTGTACGTATGTGATCGATGTGGTTATTTCCTCCTGCTCATCTGTTTCACATCCGTGGGAAAAGAGGGGAAATATTTCCCTCTCCTTGACCTCAGACCTCTGTTCTCTAGAGCCAGGGCAGGGGTCTCGCAGAACACACGTTCTCTAACCCTGCCCCCACCAAAGTCTGCAGTGCGTCGTCACAGCAGCCCAGGCAAACTAATATGCACTTACCAAGGGATGCACTGTGATGTTCTAACCAGTGAAGACTAACGGCCCTGGTGGGAAAGGGCCTCGGGAAACGCATCCAGTTTACCGCACTGCTTCTCCGGACACCACCTCTACCCAGGGGACGTACCAGGCACTGTGTACTGTTGTCATCCCACCTACTGAGGACTCCTGGCTCAATTCCAGCAAAGGACAGACTCTTTTCAGTCCGATGGCCTAAGTGAGGGTGCCAGGGCCCCACCAAAACCTCTTCCACCCGCCGCGGTGCTCTTCTGAGGGCAGTCTGACGGTCCCGATGTGCTAGGGGGTGTGGTTTGTGCGTAAAGTGCTGAAATCTTCCACCTTATTCTTTTCATAGTTAATGAGGCAGAGACTCACTCTGTGTGTGTATTTGTGTGCTTCTTGAAATGAGGCTTCAATTGAATGCAGGTAAAATAAGTAAAAAATAACTATGGATCCAATTCAGTAGTGTGGCAGAAATTACAAACAGCATAAAAGCCCAGGTCTGCAGACACTGTCCTTGGCCTTGAGTCCTTCTGGACAGAGTGGGCAAGAGCAGAAGGCGGAGGGGACAGGAGGAGCTGTGTGGACTGCAAGGCTCACAGAGCCGGGACTTACAAACTCGGCAGCGCTGGGCAGGAGGGGCAGGCGGTGCTGGGCGCGAGGCGGCGTGTTTGGGCGGGAGAATCGGTGGGGCCAGCAGAGCCCGGCCAAGGACACCCAATGGTCCAGGGAAAGGGCTTTGCAGGTGTGGGACCACGAGTACCAAACATGAAAGACACGGAATATTTGCATAATCACATGTTTTAAAACCCTAACCAGGAAGGGTAGGATTGTCTGGCTCTCCATTTACCTCCAGTTGCCTTTGGCGCCACCATCTTTTTTCTCCGTGAGTCATTTGTCTCGCTTTTGGTCAATACCGCTTCCCTCGGGCCTCCAAAGGAATAACCTAAAACAGAACATAAATATAGTAAACCTCGGTTTTGGTTTTTTTTCCCCAAAAATTAATACCAAGGACCAACTAGATGTTTAGTGACCAAAGCTATTCCTTACACATTACTTTTCAACATCCTTTGAAAAGGGGTGCGAAGTTAAAATCCTTCCCTTAAAAGGGGAGCTGGTGGGGAAGGGTGGCAACATTCCTCGGAGGGAAGCTCAGCATCAGGAAGCAGAAATCGGGAACGAGAAAAAGGCCAGGCCCGGGCTGGCGCGCTGGAGCCCACGCGTACGTTTTGCAAAGGAAATATTTCGAAAATGTTTTCCTTTCCTCACAGCCCCCAGCTTCAGGAATAATGGTTTTCCCAGATCATCCTTTCAGCGCTTGTCTCTGCTCAGAGCAAAGAGTAATGGGGTTTATTAAACATCCCGGAGCCTGTAATTAAACAATTGTTTTCATCCCAGCAAAGAAACAATCCTTTTAATGTGTGGATGCTGGGAGGACCCATATTTTTTAAAAGGTTAGAACAGTACCAGACGAAGAAAGAAAAAAAAAGAGAGAAAATAAATCTTTCCTAGAATAGGCCTGTCGGCGCAGCTCCAAAATCCGATCTCTTTTTTGGGAGATAGGAGAATTTCTGTGCTTATGCAACTTTCCAAGGAAAATATCCAATCCCAAAATATTACACTTAATAGAACCCTCACAACATGACAAATTGCAAGTGACAACTGTTTCGGTTGAAAATATTTTCAAATTAGAAAATGTCTTAAGCATTGCATCAAAATCAATATTTGCAATGGGCAGAGTTACAGCATTCACAAACGGACCCACAGCCAGCTGACCCTCCCGCTCCACCTACAGGCTCTGAGCCGTGAATGGAGACATTTAATCCAAATTGCCCAGCTGCCGCCGCAAAGCGTCTATTATGACATGGAAAACACAAATTCTTGGGAACAAAATTTTAGGATACAGAACCATACATATAGCATGATTCCAGCCTTGTTAAAAAAAAAAAAAAAATGGATGGCAGACAGAAGGGACGACAGGAAGAGAAGGAGGATGACCGAGGGAAGAGCATGGAATCGCTAACAGACGCGGCCTTTGTGTTTCCAAAGTGAATTACAGGAGCGTCTTAGTTTTTCTTTATAGTTTTGGCTCCTTTCCAAGTTTTAAGACCCAAGAATACTCATCTTGATAATTGGGAAAAAAAAAAACAAAAACTAAGCAATAGCCAACACATGGAAACAACCTATCAACAGATGAATGGATAAAGAAAATATACACAGATATACACACAACAGAATATTAGTCGGCCATAAAAAAGAATGAAATCTTGCTGTTTGCAAGAACACGGATGGACCTTGAGGGCATTATGCTGAGTGGGTAAGTCAGACAAAGGTAAATCCTCTATGATCTCACTTAGGTTATAGAATCCAAAAAAAATAAAATAAAATAAAGTGAAAACCCTTATAGATGCAGAGAACAGATCGGTGGCAGCCAGAGATGGGGGTGGGGGGCAGGGTGAGTGAAATTCCCAGCCGCAAACAAACAGGCCGTGGGGAAGTAATGGACAGCACCGTGGTTCCAGGCGGTGACACTGCGGCACGTACCTGAAGTCCGTTAAGAGAACAGACATTAAGAGTTCTCATCAGCCTGTAACTCCGTGTGGTGATGGGTGTTGACTCACGGTGATGATTTAGCAATATTCGCAGTATCGAGCTGTTACGTGGTACAGCTGCAACTAATACACAATGGTCTCCCTTACCCGTGGTCTCCCTTCCCTAGGTTTCGGTTACCCACGGCCAACCACAGCCCAAAACTGTTAAGTGGAAAATTCCAGAAAGGAAAAAGGAACAATTCATGAGCTTTAAATAGCTCGCCATTCTGCGTGCGGTGGTGAACTCTCCCACCGTCCAGCTCCGGCACCCCCCCTCCCGGGCCGTAAAGCGCCCCTTCATGCAGCTGCATGTGCGCCCCGCCACCGCCGCCCCTCCCAACCAGTGCTCACTCTGGACTCGGGATGCCTGGGTTATCAGATCAGTTATCAGAGAGAGAGACCACATTCACACAACTTTTATGACAGTGCACTGTTATCACTGCTCTACTTTATTATTGGTTATCGTTGTTAATCACTTCCTGCACCTAACTTAGAAATGAAACTGTATCATTGGTAGCTGTGAATATACAGGCTTCATTCCAGCCTGTGGTTTCAGGCCTCAGCTGGGGGTAGCCCAGGGGATGATGCTATATGTCAATCATACCCCAATAAAAACAGGGGAAAACCATGTAATAATCACTGTGTCACCTACACACATTTTCCTGACGGCGACGGTGACCTGTCCTGTCCGGCCTCTGGGGCAGTGCTGTCCCGGACCCAGTGACAGGTGAGCGGCAGGGAAGGGAAGGGCCACGGCACGCTAGGTCGCGCTCTGCAGGGCTGCCCAGGTGCCGAGCCGACAACGTGCCCCCAAATTTCTTCCCCTCTAAATCAGAGGCCAGTACTGATCACCACCCAGCCGAGTGCCTTCCATGAACAAGTAGTTTCAATACTTCTGAGTTTCCAATCGCTGCAAAAGAAGTAAGAGTTTTCAAAGCCTGGGCCAAGTTCTCCCATCCGATGTCATCCTATAGTACATTTTTGTGCCAAAACCTCTACTAGGCCAAATGGATAACTTGATATATGATTGCATTGTTGGACTTGACATAAAGACAGGAGTAAAGCCCAGAGAAGATTTTATTAAATGTGCGCAATGGGTATTTTTAAATTAGCGTTATGGCATTATTAATATTTTATTTGTCCAGAGGGTATTTATCTGACAACATAAATTATCTGTAACACAGCTGAGGAGCCACAAAGATCCAAAAAGATGTCACAAAGTCCAGGGGAGAAGCTTTGCCAGACACAGGCACGCCACCAGCCACATGAGGTACCGGCTGGCCTACCCAAAGCAAAAAGTCAGAATACTATGCAAACCAGAGTCGACAACTCAGAAAAACTCAAGCATCAGAAAATTTTGGTATGAGCGCAAACTGCCCGGCCCAGCTCCAAAGCCCCAGCCCCCCCAAAAAGCAGAGGTCAAAAAGCCGAGTGACCCGTGAGAGGCCCCAGCCCTGTCCTGCCCGCGGGCCGCAAACCACCCTCCCTGGGACTCCGCGAGCCTCTGTTTCTGCGCTGCGAGACGCGGAAGAGCGGTGTGATCATCAGCACGTTCTCAGGGGAAACGGCAAGACACACCCGAAGGGCAAGCGCCATGTGCCACGGTAGCCTCAGTGCGGCAGAAAGGCCCTGGGCCGGCCGGGCCACGTTCAGGCAGCCCAGCAGCAGCCCGCTGAGCCCGTGCGGCTCCCGGGTGTGCCTCCACAGGCTGCGGGTGACGGACAGGTGATGCCGGTCCTGCGAGATGCTGTCGTGACAGTTCCAAGCACACACACAGAGAGATGCAAGGCACCGCGATGCTCAGGGCCTACAGGCCTCCTTGTCCCCCAAACACACTGGCCCGGGAGCTGCTCCCTGCACACAGGTGTCCCTGACCACCTGTGTCGGCAACGGCGACTCTTCCGTAAGTGAGGTCAGCTCCTCCAAGTTGGACGAGCAGATGCCTTGAAGAGCAGCCTCCACGACAGGGACCAGCCAGGATCTTGGATGAGCGAGAGCAGCCTGTGGTGAGAAGGCTCCCTTCCCACCAGGAACGGACAGAGGGGACGCCAGGGACAGAGCGGCAGCAGCCGTCCCCAGGGGCATGGTGGACACGGTCACAGAGGAACCAGTTTGTCCTTATATAGCCCCCCTCGGCTGGCAAAGCCAACAGACACAACCGGCTGCCCCCTTCTGCCTTACAGAGCGAACCCCAACTTTGTTCCAGCGGGCAGCCCACC
Source organism: Anoura caudifer (assembly GCA_004027475.1). Classification (NCBI taxonomy): domain Eukaryota; kingdom Metazoa; phylum Chordata; class Mammalia; order Chiroptera; family Phyllostomidae; genus Anoura; species Anoura caudifer. The sequence continues at coordinate 56,613 of PVKU01000991.1, forward strand.
CACCCCAAAGTGTCCTGGGGAAAGCTGACCCTGCCCCAACCTCAGGGGTAAATTCTATCACTGGGCACCCTTTCCTCTTGCCACCAGTTGGGTTAGAAATCGGCATGTGAAGAATCCTGGCCAATTCAACCCTGGGGAAGCAAGCAGGAGGATTTCCCTGGAAAAGTCTCTTGGCTGACAAAGAAAGGTCATATGACATTGTCCTGTGTGGTGCTTGGAACTGTACCAGCAGCCATCTGAGGTCCATGGGAGGAGGTAGCCTGAGGATGGAACCCACATACTGTGGATGTCTGGGAATAAGTGGAAGAAGCCCTCTGCCCAGGTGGGGAGAGCATGCACACATGTAGTATCTGTGGTCAAATCGGCCCCTTCCAGCTCTTTGCCACCTGGAGCGGGACTCCGATAGCCGTGCTGACTACGCTCTTCAGGTCTAATTTTAAAATCAAACGATCTGCTGGAAACTAGTCCAGCCCATAAATCCTCCTACTAATAACACTATATCTGAGACTTAGGAAACTTAGCTACTATCAAGTTACATGACCTGCCTCAACCTAGACATGTATCAAGCGGGGCATCCTGCACTCACAGGGACATCAGATATACCACCAATAAAGAAAGGGCTTGACAGGGGATCACACTTTGAGTTTAATAAATGATTGGAGGCAGAATGCAGCGGAGCAGTAAGAGAGGCACGGGAGAGGCAGCAACTGCACCGGGGAACAGCCAAGCCCCTCCAGGGGCATTAGCGCATGACGGGCACTTCGTACTCAGTGGGTGGCAGCGGGGAGGAGACACAAACGAGCGAAGTTGTGAGGATGCAAGGGTGCACTCGGAAAGGGCATGTGGCAGGGAGAGTGGCTTTCATCCTTATGCCCAAACAGGGCACAGAGTATGAGCTCAGAATTGGTAAATGACTCGTCTCTATCATCAAGGAGAGGTTCCTTCAACGATCGAAACCCAAACTGTCCTTCAACTCCATTTGTTTCCCTCCTTGACCTAACCCTAACCAACTTGCCCTTCAAATCCACCCAGCCAGCCAGCCATCCATCCTCCATCCATCCATCCATCATCCATCCATCTATCCATCATCTATCCATCCATCCATCCTCCATCCATCCATCCATCTGTCATCCATACATCATCCATCCATCCATCCATCCATCATCTACCCATCTATCACCCATCCATCATCCATCCATCCACCCTCCATCCATCCATCCTCAATCCATCCATCCATCCATCCATCACCCATCCATCCATCTGTCCAGCTGACCAAGGATCTTCCATGTGCCAATTACTGAGCTAAGCACTAACTAGGGGTGGGCTTTGCTCATGATTTCAGAGTCAAGTGGGAGAGATGGAGTTTAAAGAACTAATCACAAATACCAACCCTACACCACCTTGTTTGCCCACCAGCTGCAGGATAATTCACATGAGGGAGTCACCTGGGCAGGAGACAACCGAGGACCGCGCCTGCACTATTTGGGAGACTGAAGAAGAAAACAGAACAGCCCCGGACACAAGGAAAAGCAGTAAGAGAATCAGGAGGAGCTAGAAAAGATCCAAGTCCTGGAAGCCAGGCAAGGACACGCAGGGAGACAGAAATGGTTCATGGAATCTGATCTGCAGAGAGATGAACAAACATGAGAACTGCACCCAGTAACCACACACGTTGAGAACCGGCACCAGATCTAGCAGGTCACAGCCTCTCGGTGGCCTCCAACCACGTGGCCGCGCAACGGCCAGAGTAAGCCAGTTTCCCAGTGGCTCGGCAGTCAACGGCTGGGAGGGCATGTGATGGTCGATGCAGCCATTCATTCAAGGAGTTAAGCAGCAAAGAGAGGGGAGGGGAGCGTAGTTCGAGGAAAAAGCACTGATGCATTCACCCACCCACCATCTGTCGTGTGTCTACCGCTCTCAGAAAGTGCCAGCAGCTAGGGATGCAACAGGGCACTGCCTACCCTCAAAAAGTTTGCGGTCCAGTTAGAAGAAGGTTTGCCTTACTTGTCTGGCTTGTTTGTGCGTTAAGGACGGAGAAAGCAGGTGTGTTTGTAGGTAGCTCAGGGCACCTGTAGAGGGGTAGACTTACAGATTCCCGAGACAGAGGAAGCAGAACAGTCCTGTCTGGAAGAGACGGAGGAAAGGCAAGGCACGACAGCCCACTGGCGGATCGGCACTGGCACGTGGGCGGGACCCCGGTGCGGGGAGCAGAAGTGGTGCGCTGACGGATGTTCAGCTCCCCGCAGCAAAACCCACTGGAAGCGTTCGGCAGTTTCTGCGGGGTCCCAGGTCCCGTCATGGCCAACTTCCAGGAGCCAGTGGCAGTCCCTGAACGCACACCTGGATGGAGATGCTCCCAGGGGGCCCGAAACCGTGCAGAGGGAAGGCGTGAAGGCAGAGGACCGGGATGACCGGCCGGAACAGCTGCTCTCCCGGTAGCCGAGTCCCGGTGACGAGTCACTTCTGGGAAAGGCGAGAACCAGAGAAGAGGGAGGCCCGGGAGCTCTTGAATCACTTCCACGCAGGCTGTCCGCTCTCTGAACCTGGTTGGCAGCCCAGAACGGGAGCTGTTTATTGCTGAGATCTCCCTTCAATCGGACATCAGCGGGCGCACGCAGGTATGTTTGCACCTGTGAATCCCTGCGCTGCCTTCTCCGCTATAACCCGGAAAGCCCAGGGAGGCAATTCTTGGAGCCTTACAGAATTTCCCAGAGGGTCTGGTTTTGCTCTCAGTCACAGAGAAATGTTGCAAAAATAAACAAGAGCCGTTGCGCTGGAAGAAAACGGCAAGCGCCTCCGTGAATCATGTCTGAGCCACGGGGTGGCCGTGACCGGGGGCTTCCTGGCGGTTTGGTTTTGTTGTTGTTTGCTGGCATTTCTTCTTCTAAATTAAATTCGTTGGGGTGACGTTGGTTAATAAGATTACACAGGTTTCAAAGTGCACAATTCTACGATACATCATCCGTGTGTTGCATTGTGGGCCCACCTCCCAAGGTCAAATCATCTTCCCAAGGTCGAATTATCTTCCGTCACCATATATTTGACCTTTACCCTTTACCCCCTCTCACCTCCCTCCCCTCTGGTAGCCGCCATACTGTTGTCTATGTCTCTGTGTTTTGTTTTTCTTGTTTGTTCATTTATTACTTTCAGTTTTACATCCTGCATGAGTGAAATCGTATGGTTCTTGACTTTTTCTGACTTATTTTGCTTTGCAAGATATTCTCAAGATCCACTGCACAGCAAAAGAAGCCACCAAAAAAAAAAGTCAGCCCACCCAGTGGGAGAAGATATTGGCAAACAACAGCTCTGATGAGAGGTTACTGTTGAAAATATATAAAGAAGCCACACAACTCAATACCAAACAAAGAAACCTCTGCCCATTTTTAAACAATTTTAAATAATTTTAAAAATGAGCAGAGGACATGGACAGACACCTCTCCCAAGAAGACATACAAATGGCCATCAGATACATGAAAAGATGCTCTGCTTCACCAGCTACTAGGGAAACACAGGTCAAAACTACAATGCAACACTGCCCTGGCTGCTGGGGCTCGGTGGATTGAGTGCCGGCCTGCGAACCAAAGGGTCACTGGTTTGATTCCCAGTCAGGGCACGCGCCTGGGTTGCGAACCAGGTCCCCAGTAGGGGGCACGCAAGAGGCAACACATTGACATTTCTCTCTCTCTCTGTGTCCCTCCTTTCGCCTCTCTAAAAAATAAAGAAAGAATATCTTTTTTTAAGAGCTTAAAAAAAAATGAGATACCATTTCATCTTGTTTTTGAGGGTCGATCTTTTTGCCGTCAACACACTAAATCAACCTGCACCCACAATGCTTCTTCCTGTTCCTCCTCGCCTAGCACGAGTGCAGGCGTCCATTCACCTCCTCCAGGCACCAGCTTAGGAAGGCCGCGATGCTGGCAGGGGCCCCCACCCCGGGCCCTCTCCCATCCCAGCACTGGGCCTGCAGGTGAAAGCGCTCGGCTCGGCTCTGAGTGCAAGGCGGGGCCCCGCTTCCACCAGAACAGAACACGCAGCAGCCAGCAGCTCCACGGCCCCTCAGCTGGGCCCACGATCCGCCTGGCGGTCCCCAGCAGAAATGAGACATCTGAAGGAAAACAGGCTTCGTTTGAAAGGCGGGTGACATCAAGAAAGGGAAAAACAACCATAAATACCCTTTTACACTGAGCCTTCTGTTAAAAGAAAACACATCTACCAGAGGGTTTTTTTTTCCCCTAAGTTGAACTGGAAAAACATAAATATTTAGTCATTTCATAATAGCAGACAACTGACAAGCAGGCTGCAGGTTAAAGGGACATTGTGTATTTCTAAGAATGTTTATCAAATAAATACTGTATTTTGCCATGTATAATTGCCATGGTTTTGGCCCAAACGTTCAGGAAAAAAAATCCTTCATCTTAATTTTTTAATTCAATTACTTATTTATTTATAATCAGGTACTTGTTTTTTGGTATTATTTTGCATACAGAGATCATTATTGCTTTCTAGAGTTATACTTTTAATGCATAAGTATAAATAAAAGAATTAAAAATATTTATATAGATATGGAATTAGCACTGCTCACATATAATGCACATCCTTATTTTCCCCTCAAAAATTTGGGCAAAAAAGTGTGCATTATACATGGCAAAATATGGTGTATCTTTAAAAACAGAATATTGAAGTCTGTTTTGGAAGCAAATTTGATCTTCCTATGAACTCTGCCTTGATATAATCACAAGATCAAATCTGCAAGACAGCAAACGCATCAATAATCATCTTTGCAAACAATGCGGTCCGTTTCATGTCTTTAAATTTACAGCCCCTTTCAGGAAAACATTAAAGCATCGTTAATAAGTTGTCAATTAAAATAACCGACTGTCAGTTAAGCTCATCACTGTTGTATTAATACCTTAATATCATGAATAAGGAACACGAAATTCCTGAGTGGCAAGACGATCCACAACACGACAAAAATGACAATGTACGTTGCTGGCAAGACCACTTGTGGGGGCTCGATGACCAGAGAGCATCATTTTTAGAAGAAATTCTTCTTTCAACATCACTCTGATGCTTGTAGGAGGCAGATGTCTTTATTTTTTTAATACAGTGTACAGAGGCAGCTGGGGAGAGTTAGACACTTTCCTAGGGAAAAGAATCTACCAGCACAAAGGCAGAAAGAAAAAATACTTGAGACTCTCCAATACTGCAGATAAATTTCAACATTATCTGCCATTAATACTGCTGTTAAAAAAAATTTATAGAATACCAGCAAGAAAAGGCTTCCCTGTGCTCTGTGAGGGTGAGAAAATTTCAAAGAACCTTGAACTCGTCAGGAGGGTTTTCTGCCCACCAGCTTTCCATTTCCACGGACTTTTGACTAGTGCCAGACACCTGTGTAGGGCGTGCCTCATGGTCACGGGACACACTTAAGACATGAAGACCCTGTCACGCTCCTCTGTGCTATCAATAAAAGTCATGAGCCTCGCCACATGTATTACTGATACTTCAGACGTGAGGGTTAGTGCATGCCTCTGGCTGTACAGCTCTGCATTCTGTCTATCCAGAATTTTCCATGAACTCCATCTTTGGTAAACAGTAACTGATCGCCCCCTGCAAAAAGCTGTGTCCAGGAGTGACGGACAGTAAAGAAGTTCAAGCATGTGGCTCTCACTCCCAAAGAGCCCGCAGGTCTTGCAGGAAAGCAAACCTGTGGCCTGGGGTTTTACGGTCTAGAATAAGGGACACGTAGCAGCTCCAACATGAAGCCCTGGGTTAGTTCAGGGGACAGGAAAAGGCAGCTCTGGCTTTCGTAAAAAGTAGGAAGAACATGCGCGCAGATCGGAGCGGAGGTAGGAAGATGAGCATCGCAACAGGCAGGGAGGACGTGGCTGCCGAAGAAGCGCCCACGGACAAGCGCAGGGCCACCCCCTCTGCATGGGAGGCTTCCAACGAACGGGGCAGCAGGGTGAGACCCCTGACCCCGTCAGCGTGGCCACCTCCTGGGGGGGAGCCTGTGTTTATTCCACAAACCACGCTGTCCTCTGGGGCAGCAAACATCACGCACTGGTCCAGCAGCAGAGAAGATAACCAGGAGGCCAGCTCCCCTGAGCCTTTCCAGTGTCCCTCCCACTGGGGGCCTCTCCTGAGGTCCATGATTCTCTTCAGTGAAAACCCACGGAAAAGCACATGAAGGGGTTTATGGAGAAGTTAGAAGGTTGGGGGCACTGCTTGTGAATTTTAAATACTTTGTCCACTGGAGTCACATGAATAATTACCTGCTAGAAGTCACTTAAAGGGGAGGGTCTCCAGCGAGCGTGAATTACGCACCCAGGGTGGTGGAGACAGGGCGGGAAATGGCAGCCCACTAGTGGGGGTGTTGCCTTCGTGGTATTCTCGTCGATGGGGCGGACGCCTACCATCAGTTAACTTTAAGTAAAGCAGGTTGCCCTCCCCACCCGAATCACTTGAAGAGCTTAACAGAAAAAAAAAAAATGGACACTATTGTGGGGAGAACAAATCCTGCCTCCAGACTGTGACGCAGAAATCCTCTCCGAGGCCCGGACTGCCCACCTGCCCCACAAACCGCAGAATCCAGGCTGAAGCAGCACCTCTCGCCTGAGCTTCCAACCCACCGGCCAGCCCCCAACAATTACGTGGACCAAACTCTTCAAATAAAACTCATTAAAATAGATAAGGATATGAGTGATTAGATCAGAGATGGAGACGTGGAGAGGAGATGGAGGTAAGGGTAGACGCCTACATACCCATACCTACATCCTCCTACCGGACCTGCTTCTCTGGAGAACCTGACTGCTGCCCTGGTTAGCCATCGGCAGCCCCGGGAAGGAGCATGACCTTGGCAGGACAGCTGTCTTCAGCTGGCCCTCCACAACAAGGGCTGACAGCTGAGGCATCTCTTAGCCACGCTCTCGGGGTCTAAGAGAGTAAGTCCCCTGCTCCTAAGAGAGGTGTGGGCGGCACATCCCAGAGTCCATGCCAACTGGGCAAACTGAATGGACACAGATCACATCACCAGAACTATGAAGGAAAACCCAGGATAATCAAATCACACAATTTATGGTTGGGCAAGAACTTAGACATCGTTAGTAAGTGTGAAATAATCCAGCAAAACTGGACATTCAATGTCATCAGGACTCCCCACCTGCAGTCCTGGAGGCCCCGGAGAGCAGGCGACCCAGGACCACCACACGCAGGTCGGACCCGGGTGGGAGCTCACCCTTCCCCACCGAGGGACAGAGCTGGCTGGCAGGCTCTGCTGACCTCTGGGTGGGTACCTGCCTCCCCCACCTCCATCTACAGCTGGAGGACTTCGGGAGCGAGGCTCCGGGGCACACACAGCTCTCACGGCTGACTCTCAAAGGGGACACTGACAGGCAGGTCAGGGAGACCTGGCCTTCCCTTGGGGAGAGTGGTTGTTGTTAGATGCTGACTGGGCGGTGCCTCTCCCCACCCCAAGGCGGGAGGGAAAGGGACTTAACCGCTGAAGCTGCACGAGGGCTCGCTCATTCACACACTGAGGTCACGGTGGGTGGTGGAAGCTTCGGGAGAAGCATCTGGGGAGCCTCCCAGGGTCCCCCAGAGCTCTAAGCTGCCAGGGCAGAGACTGGTGCCTGACTCCCAGGTGAAGAATTTCACAGAGCCAGCCTGGAGCCACCTGAGAGCAGGGGAGTAGGAAGGGCCCGGCTGGGAGGGAGCTGAGCTGCCTTCAATGACCTGAGCGTCGTCTGGTGCCCATGGACGGTGGCCAGACCTCTGGGGCCAAGTCAACCCTGAGAGAAAGGGGCTGGAGGTATACCGGGGTGGAGACGCTGGGGGAGGGTGTCTCAAGCAGATCAACATGGGGCATCACCGGGCCGAGGACAGCTGCAGTGGAGTATCCCTAAGAGAGCCTGCAGGAACCCTTGGGCGGGCGCCCCATGAGAGAGAGCCAGTGCCGGGAGCTCAGCCCCACAAATCACGGTGCAGGGGCCAGGAGCCTGTCAACGGCCCCTGCTGTCCTCTCCCTTCCTGCTCCAGCCCTGGAGGACCGGGCACAACAGTCAGTGAGGACAGAGGAAGGGGAAGGGTGAGGCTGGGGGACAGGGAGCCACCCTGGACCCGGAGGGGCTTCCGACTCTGAGAAAGGCTCACAATTCAAAGGACCTTCACATGGCCTGGAAAACAGACTTCCATGCATTGGACTTACCTGGACTTCTCAACACCCGAAAATTCGACTGTTACTCAGCATCTGGCAGTGATCGGGAACGTCTGGCACCTGACAGCGCTTGGAACAGAGGCGGGAAAGGACTCGGGCTTGAGCGGTGAGCTGGGGAAATGAAGCTACATCGTGCACTGCACCCCATTGCGTCCAGCTCACTCCAAAAACAGACGCCCGGTTTCTCACGTGTCTGGATGCCACGGTGGGAAAACCTGAAGCTGAGCCAGGTGGGAGTAGGTGGGTGTCAGGAAGCATCAGGCCAAGAGTCAGCAGCAGCCCCCCTGGTCTCTGCAAGGTACGGGGAAACGAGGGAGGCAAGTCGGTGAGGAGTGGGGGCCAACGCCAGGGTCGGCGCCAGGAAGGGACAGGAGTGAGAAGTGCCAGGCGGACAAGCACCAAGAGCCCTGGCTTTCGTTGGCCTGGGACCGCAGAAGTGACGCGTGGAGACACCCCGCTGGCAGAGAGGCCAGCGTGGGCATGAAGGCAGTCCCGACAACCTCGGAACCAGAGGCCGCGAGACACGCCCCTCTATGCAGACACTTTAAATTCACACCGGGGCTCCCACTGCCCCTCGGGAAAGGGTGGGTGGGACAGAAAACGTCCCCTGTTGGGCAGGACGCAGTGCAGCTCAAGTGCGGTCTCACAGGGTCCCCCCTGCCCCACAGGAGGCAGCCCCCCACTGCAAAGAAGGGGCACGGAGGGGAACGGGGAGGACCCCACCCCGTGTGGCTGCCTGTCTCGGGCCAGGGCTGCAGGACCTCCTCAGCCACGCTGACCACCCTGCCCGCTCTTGGGAGGAGTGAGGGCAGGAAGGGGAATCTCCCCTGTACCGGGCCCAGAGATGCAACGATGATGTTATTGAGGAAAAGATCGCAGCACCAATTCGGACGACCCGGCCCACATGGCTGTAACAGCCACGGCAGGCAGGAATCTGACGCAGTGTTGAAGCAGCGCCCCTGAGGGAAACCGTGACCGCAGGCTCAGTGGCAAAGGTGTGGCAGTCCCAAAATAGCTACAAAGTCTTAGAAAGCCTAAAGGACACTTAGGCGAACCTCTTTGGGGACAAAGACAAGGTGCTAAGCTAACTCATGAAGCACCCCAACACAAAATGATTAAATGTAATAGACATGCTCAGTAGAAAACAATCAGGACAGATGATGGACGGACGGATGGATGGATGGATGAAAGAGAGAGAGAGTCAGCCTGATTTTACTGAGCTTTCATTGCCAAAGGCTCCGCAGAGAAGCAGGACAGATACAGAGTGGGCTGCAATCAGAACTAAGACCGTTCCCGCCCAAGAGGAAGCTCCCCCGCTCTAACCCCTAGCTCACTGACCCCCGAGTTCCCGGCTCCCGCGAGCGTCCCCCGCCAGCCCCGCACCGGCCTGCGCAGGCTCCTTCTTGCCCGCCCTCCCACTTCCGCACGCGGCCCTTCAGACCCCACGCTAAGTAGAGGGTAAGTTTTCTCCTAGAGCAATAACAAAGACAACCCTAAAATAACTTCACAGACATTTAAGAAATCAAAATGAGCAGAAGTGGGAGCTGAACAAGCCCTTTTTAGAAAGGAAGTCACTGTACGAAGGATGCTTCGAACCAGCAACGACTTCGAAGGCCCTCCGAGCCATTTCCGGTGTCTCTCTGAACACTTTTCATCCTGTTCCTTTGCACTCGGCACAAACCTCCCACTTCTTGATTTAATTTGGTTTTAACTTTTGACACTTGCATTACAAATATAGGAACTTTTAAAAAATAAACCAAAACAGCTGTACAAATATCAGACATTCAAAATCAAATGATTTTAATAAATATTGACTTTAAGAGAGTGTGTAGGGGGGTGAGGACTGGAAAAGCAAAACTGCTGTATTTACCGCAATTGAAGCCCACCCTTATGAGGAAAAACGCTTCTCTGCTTTTTAAACATCAATGCAGAGCAAGCGCATTGTGGGGGTAACACTTAATAACACAGTAATACGGGGGCTTTGTGATTTCTCCTTCTTTCCCTCAGGCCCTTTTGAAGAGTATCTTTGAACGCCTCACAGTGATTTGATGCTTAACGTTTAGCTCCTTTAAGCAGCTGGAAGTTTCCTGAACGAAACACATGAGCCTCTCATTCCTAGCACTCTCAAATCTGCTGAAAGCCCTCAAAAAAATTATGATTCCAGTTGGAATGAATTTCCTCCTGAGAAGTGAAAGATAAACCACATCAAAAAAGTGATTGAAGAGCTTTCTGCCCCCACTGAGAACGGGTTAATCTTGCCACAGCCAGGGCCGGGGCACAACTGTGCCATTGAGGACGGATGAATGCAAACACATTTTGGGGGGGCTACTTGGGGGGTGCACCCTGGGGAGGTGCCCTTCGAAACCCTGCCCAGCCTACAGCACTGTGAACATTCATGGATGTTGAACTCAACCAGCTCAGAAATGTTAGACTTCTAACTCACGTCACTGTCCCCTAAAGAACGTTTCTTTGCATAGACTCTCTGCCACGTGGAGAGGCCTGAAGTGTGTGCCCATCAGACCCTTTTCCACACAGATGCAGATGGCGAAAGATGTCCAGGTCCCCAGCCGTGGGCCTCAGCTGAACATTTTCCAGGACTTTCGAACAAAATTTCATTGAGACAAACAGATAACCCCGGAGCCAACCTCTGAGGTCCCTCTGGCTGGGACTGTGTGGGGCGGGGGGGGGGCTCCACCTGTGTGGAGAAGTGGTGTTGTGGGGGCCGCCGTCAGAACCCCCAACTTCCTCTCTGGCCCTGGTGGATTCATCGGCTCTGGTGCTGGCCCAGTCACAGACCCAGAGAGCGGTACGTCCCCGCAGGCAGCGCCAGTTCGGGACCGCAGCCCGCTCCTGGATCAAACTAGGCCCCGGGGCGGGCTTCTAATCATCCTTGGGGAAGTAAGGCAGGAAGTGGGAGAACAGTAACTGTATTCATAGGAATAATCCAAGTCACTGCAGACATGTTCCTTTCTTTTCAGATTACATCCTTCTTTCTCTTTCTTTCCTTCTTTTTTTTTTTTTTTTGTAGAGGCTTTGGGTGTGAAAATGTCCTTCATTTGTTGACATGCTGTGGAATTTCAGAATAGGGATCGTTTTTGTTTTTCCTGTCCTTACTTGACTCAGCAGAGTGGGCAATCCCCATTTCCTCCCTTCTTCATTTTATTTATTGGTCTCATGTCTTAACAGTGGACCCACCCTAAAGTGCCTGCTGAATTATGAGAACCGGATTAGATACCGGAAAACACATATTATAAAATAAATGGAAAATACAAAATATTATATCCAGCCATACGACCAGGAAAGCTAATACACAAGTGTGAAATAAAACACAAAATGAAGATAGCTGCATAAGGATAGTATGATTTTTTAAAACTTCTTTTAGATATTCCTATAGAATTATCTTTTAAATTAAAAGAAGCATCTTTTATATTAAATTAAAATGAAAAGAATGCAAAAGTAGGAGATCAAAAGCCAAAAAATAAATAGAAGTTCCCCACCAAAGCATACACATTTCTCTCTAGAGCCAGTGGAGTATGTTTTTCCAAAAATATTCAAATAAATGTTGGCTCTTTCATCACTTTTATCATTTATACATCAGTATTATTTACTGTATCCAATCTCAGTACTAATCCAACCTGCATGCCCATGTGGGGTTCTGAAGAACAGTCCCCACCACCTTCAAAGACTCTCCGACTGGGCAGCTGGACCGGCAGCACCTCTCGGAGCTCCCCGGGCCATTTCCCTTGGGCTCGGGCCACTGCTGCCGTCACCGCCCACTTGCTCTCCTGTTGGGATCCTGACACATCAACTAGAGAGCGTGCTTGTTAGAGAAGTTACCTTACTTCTTTCCATACCTGATTCTAACCGAAGACTCTGCCTTGGCTCCCCTTAAAACAAGTCGCATTGCACTCACGGTAGGTGCAGGACCTGAGAGGAACGCGCAGGCCCCGAGCCAGGCGCTGAGAGGGCAGAGCTCCTGGACAGTGTTCTCGCAACAGCAGCGGCGGCGGCGGCAGTGATAACGCCATCGTCTTCAGTGCTGGACCGAGGATGTCATTTTCTCCCCCTGTGCCCCCCTCCTGCTTGCCCTCTCCCACGGGGGAGGGCTCCTCCCTCCCTGAATGCTCAGCACTCCTACCAGGTGAAAGGCATGATTTCATTTTCTTCCTCCCACTTCTGTCCGCTTTCTAAACTGTCAGAAAGCTGTCTATCCGCCCCCAGTGCTTACAACAGCAATGGTACACGGTTATATAAAGAAAATCGTCTTCAAGTGGGAGAGTACTCATGGTCATCCGAGTTTTAAATGACTTCTCATATTGAATATCCATGCTGCTGGAAGTATAAAAAATAGTCTTCCTAAAAAGGTGACCCTAGGTCACCGCGTGGCAGAGTCACCTGAGACGCTCCACCAGGCCTTGTCCCCATTACAAACGAAATGATGTGCAATGGCAAATATAACCGCCTACACCCATCACCCAGAAAAAGGACTTGGCTGGCAGCCAAGAGCGAAAGAAAGAAAAAGGAATCACCAAGGTCCAGGACCCAAGTGGGACACTAAAGCCACAGTGGTCCGCTGAAATCACAGTGACCCGCAGGAAAACGCGCCCCAAACACAGGCCCGAAGGACAGTGGCTGGGGTTCTGAGGCCCAGCAGGGACCAAAGGCTTGGCTGTGTGTGGCCCCGGGAAGCAGGAGAGGTGGAATGGGACCCTCCACTGGAGAAAACCTGCCACGTGCCTGAGGCCCTGTGAGGACTGAAAAGCCATCTGCGAGCAACCCAGACTATGCCTCTGCTATTTATCATCCACAGTGTGTACCCGGACACATCGGGGTAAACTGTCCCCACTAAGGTGAGCTCGTAAGCAAATACAAAGCACATGAAGAAAAACCTAAGATGACTAGATTTCAGTAGATGCCAAGAGAAGGTGGATTGGTACCCCCAACATTCTGAATTAAAAAAAAAAAAGATCAAACCCAAAACGTCTATGAAATGAACTTAACACGACTTTTCCAAGAAGTAACTAAAACCATCACAAAACCAGGACGGTATAAACCCGCCACAGGCAGAGCTGAAATAACTGAAGACAACTTCCGGAAAAGAAAAATGTAACAGACAAGCTAAAAAATAAATTGTGTATAAATGATGGGAAGAAGCAGTGAACTACCTAGAAAGAAAAATGGGACTGGGGGTGGGGCCGACTTGTTAAGAAGCATGACGGCTAGAATGTGCTCCCCGAAGCTTACCATGGTTTTTCCTGAGTGAACAGTGAACAGGGAAGACGAAAAGTATTCCAGGTACATGGGGAAAAATAACAAGCAATTTGAGGACATCAATGAGACTTCAGGGTAAAAAATAAAAAGAAATCCTGAGCAAAAGCAATGTAATTAAATCCACATCTAGTCACATCATAATGAAACATCAAAGACAAAGAGAAAGTATTAAAAGTGACCAGAGGACAAAAGAGATGATCTACAAAGGAGCCAATGTGATGGATACAAGATTTCTCAGCAGCAGCAGCAGATGCCAGAAGGCAATAAAATCACATCTTCAAAGTGCGCAGGGAAACGCTGGCAACCTCCAGAGCTGTCTGGCCAGGCGAGCACTGAAGGGGGAGGGTAAATGCAAGAAATGCTGAGGGCAAGACAGTAAGATTTTACTACTCATAGACTTTTAATTAGAGAATGACACGGAAATTAAGCCCAGAAGGGGGAAAAAATTAACTTCAAGACGCAAAGGCACACGACTTAGTAAGCAGCTGACAAATCCAGATAAACATTGATACAATTAAAGACGATGATAAGGATCAATTTTAGAAGGATTTTTAAAGCACAGGAAAACTAAGCAGCCACAGCCACCTGAGAGATGGGAGGAGGGGACGGGGGAGCTTAGGGACATGGGCAAGGAGGGCACCTTCCCGCATGTTACCGCGCGGGGAGCAGAGGTACTGCTTAACTTTCCACATGGCGCGGTGCAGAGTAACTGTAAAACCGCAGGAGGAGCCTGAACTGGCTAAAATTAGAATGTGTGCAGGCCCCAAACCGTAGGTATGGGAGCAGGAATAAGTAATTTGATACAGTCAGAAGAGGAGTGAAAATGGGGAGCACAAACTAAGTTAAACAATAACAAATACAAATGCGTATTGTAGCTACAGTATAGATGTACATTTATATAGATGAAGCGCACTTGTCAAAACACAGTCATTCTCATTTTGGGTGGTTTTTAAAACCCAAGGTACATTCTGTTTATGAGAGACCTACCCAAAACACAGATAAACAGAAAAGCTTCACAGAAATTTGGTGAAAAAAGTATCCCTGACGTACCAGACAAGCAGCTCAACCCCTAACAAAAAGAAAGCCGCGGTAGTGACTTTTTTTTACTATCAGGAAAAAATAGATATTAAGACAAAATTCATTATTAGTGTGGGTAACGCTTAATGACAAAAAGGAATAATTCACCAAGAAAAATATAAGAATCCAGAAGCTGTATGTACCAAACAACAGGCCTCAAAATAACATAAACACAAATTAACAGCATTATGAAAAGAAACAGAAAGATATATCACATTTACAGAAGGAAACTGCCACTTTCTCCAAATGGCTAGATCCAGTGGGCAAAAGGAAAGGAAAAAAAAAAAAAAACAGTGTGAATGGTTCTCAGAGGATGCTCGAGGGACTGCACCTGTTGCCTGAGCTTTGGTGCTGAGGACGCACAGCCACGACGGTGGAGAAGTCTGGTACCCACGTTCTGAAGAGACATGAGTCAGCGGGGGTCTGTGGATATTAACAGGTGGCTGCAGTGGCCCCCGCCAGTTTACACAGGGGACAGGGGCCGGACCAAGGATCTGTTTCCTACACGTGCCCTGGCGTCCTGAAACCTCTTGCTGATGCAGAGTGGGCTTGGGAATCAGTAAGGGCTGCCTCTCAGCAGTGGGGGCAGGGGAGGCGAGGGGGGCCACGGGGTCTCCACTCCTGGGAACCTCACAGGTCTCCCTGAGGCACTCACACGTGGGCTGCCACCCAGAGGGCCGTGGTGGGACAGCATCAGACAGACAGGGACAGCCAAGCTCTGGTAGGCGCAGCCAGCCACTACGTGTCACCCTATGTAGACCCACCCGCATACTGGGGAGCCGGAACCAGGTGGGGGGGGGCTGAATAAGGGAACAGGCGTGCCCCTCCGTATCCCCATGGCCCGTCCCTCAGGCCCTGGAGGGCAATTTAGGGAGAAAGGAGGGGTAAAACAGTGGGAGCGTTTTTTATTAGACAAGACCAGACTGAGAAACGACTGATGGAAACTGGAAAGCGCTGGACTCGACCCAAGAGAGCAGGAAGGGATGGGAAAGGCAGGCTCGTCTGCCCGTGGATGCAGGCGGAGTGGAAAAACGTGAATTCGCCAGTTACACACAGACTGAAAATGCTCTGATCCAGCCAGCTCTAACAGGCGAGAAAAGATTCCTGCAGCTAACAGAAAAGAAACCCTTTTCATGCCCGAGTGGAAGACGTGCAAAAACGGACCAGGCAGGGAGTCCCTAAGACACAACCCACTGTCCACACAACCCACGCACACCACAACGGCACAAGACTGGGAGTCACAAGACATCTCACAGAAAAAAGTTCAAAATAATTATGAATAAACTAAAATGATGAAATAGAAAACAGAGCCACCACAGATCTCGGCATGTGGGCTAGATCTGCACGTATCGATACCAATAAATCTTAACGCATGATGTTGACTGAAAAAGCAAACTGCGGGTGGGCGTGCATGAACGAATGCCGCTTGTGTAAAATGCCAGTGCGTTTACAGAATACCCACGCATGCGTGTGCACGTGTGCGTGATGTGTAGCACACACATGCAGAGACAGACACGTGAGCAGGAAGAACTCACACCCGTCCCTGGGCCTGAGTGGAGAAGGAGAGGGGGGAATGGAAGACACAAAAGCGAACCCGAAGAAATACGGACTTTTTTTATGGTTGCATGATCATGACCGGGGTTTGTCTATGTCACAGGCGCAGAATCAGACACAATTGACTACTCGCAGCTTCTGCTCCTCTGAGCAGGGGCTTGGGCTGCCCTTCGGGGTGCGGACAGACCAGAGGCCAGAACAAGGGGAGGGGGGTATGTGAGTCCATTGTCAGCCGTGTTCAAACACACAGTAACTGACTGCAGCTAATAATTAGGCTTCTCCCAGCCCCCAAAGTGAAGCGCCCCAGAAAGAACAAACCAATGTCCCTTCCAAAAGTGCTGCTGGATTCCTGGGAGTCAGGGCCCAGCGCTGGTCACGAAGGGTAAAGCGCAGATCTGCAGAGCCCCCGCCAGCTCCCTGTCCCGCCCGCCTCCGTGCACCAGCAGCAGCCTCGACCCCCAAGGCAGCCTGTCGCCTCCGCCCCTCTTCCGCACAGACGGACTTGGCCCACGTCCACCCACCTCTCCGCCTTCCAGCATCTCCATCAGCAAACCTGCTCTGAGCCGCCCCGTGAGCTCCGCGGTGGGGTTGGATTCCTCGAAGTTTCAGTGAGAACCCTGAGTGCAGACCAAGCAGGGCGATATTGAATTACAATTGTACCAGTGCTTAAGGACAATGAACTTTTGATCCGAGCAATTGCTCTGCTTTGTGGTGTGAGAAAGGAAACCTCAGGAATGGGGCCCCCGCCTCGCTGCGACCACACAGGAACGCGTGTCCTGGCAGGCTCTGGCCCACGCTGCGCCTCTTCCGTCCAGAGCCCTCTGCACAAAGCGGGACCCACTGCCCGAGCTGGCCACCGGCTGCGAGGAGGGAGCGGCCAGGGAGGGCCCGGAAAAGAGAAAGACAGCGCTTCCCGTGAGGGAGGACAGGCACTTTGGAGTGAGATGGCTCCCGATGAGAAAGTCCTCATCGCTGTCCCCAACCCTGTCCCCAGGCCTCTCACCCAGAAGCCACCAGGACAGGCAGACAGCGGAATACTGACGTCAACCCCGGCCAGCAGCTCAGACCCCAGCGCTGGCGTCACCCTGGATTCCTCTCTTTCGGTCAGGCCACCCGTCCAAACCACATCCAGAGCCTGCCACATCCACACCCACCAGCACCCACCCCCATGGCCACGCCCTGGCCCAAGCCCACAGTCATTTCTCATCTGGATTATTCCAAGCTCCCTGTGTTCCCTGCTTCAAACCTCCAAACTGCTGTCCACACAGCAGCCAGCTTGACCTCGTGAAAACGTACATGGTATGACGTCACTCCTGCTGCCCAAACCCTCCAGTACTGGGCTCCCATCTCGGAGATTAAAAACCAAGGACCAAGTCCGTACAGGGCCCGTTGTGACGACCCCTCCCCAGTCTCTCTGACCTCCTCCCCCTCCTCCCCCTGCCCTCCTCCGTCCAGCTGCACTGGCCTCCTCTCTGTGCCCCAAACTCAGAAGGCACTGGCTGTTCTCTCTGTCTGGAATGTTCTTTCCCCAAATAGCTGATGCTCCCCCGCTGCAGGCAGGCCTCCCCTCAAGTGTCCCTCGGCCCACACCTGGCCGCTCCATAAACGCTAACCCGCACATCCCCTACTCACAGGCCCAGCTTTCTTCTTCCTTCCTCCTCACTGCCACCCACTCAGGCCTCTTCCTGCGCGTCTCCTTGTGGACTCTCTCCCAGGAGAGCAGAAGCCCCTGAAGGCAGGGACCTTGGTCAGCTTTGCTCGTTGCCTCATCCTCAGTCCCCAGCACCGGGCCTGGCGTGCAGTCCGCAAGCCCAACACAGCCGCTCGCTGAACTACAATGTCTGGAGCAAAATGGAAGCAGAAGGGAGGGCGCGCTTCCCTGTTCCGGTTTGGGAAATTAGCGAGCGCAGGACAGGAAGGGGTTCGTGGAATCCCTTACTTTCCTGAGTCGAAATGCTACTCACTTTGATTTTTTAAATAAACTGAGTTTAGCTGGAAACATTTTAAACCCTCTTTCTCAAGTTCAGTTATACGTACCCTAGCTCATAAACAAGGAGAAGAATTCGGGTGGCGTTCCAAGGCAGTAGCCAAGGCCAGCCAAGGAGAAAACGTACAAAATGCCCCGAAGGTCTCGCCACGTGCATGGAGAATTCCGTTTTACAAAATCAGAGTCGCAAAATGTTCAGGAACATTTAAAGGGCCATTTAACACTTGGAAGTCTTCTCAAAAACGGCTTCCTGAAAATGTGACTAACTCAGACTAATTTTTCCTTTTTTTAGAAATAAAATACCAGTAGCTTTTTTGATTAAAGCATGTTAGTTAAACTTGGATGTTAGTTTATTTGGTTTTAAAATATCTGCCAATTTCTATCATGACACATGGTGGCTCCTTTGTAGCATATGTATTTTTCTGAAAGCCTAAAATCACGCGTGATGGGCTGGTCTCACTCACACCAAGGTGTCTGCACATATGACGTCCTTTACGTCCCCTTTGAAAAATGCCCCCTTGCCTTCCTCCACCTTCCATTTTCTCTGAAGAATTACGTTGATCTTTGTGGATAAACAGATAAAGAAAGGAAACCCAGCAGATAGGAACCACTACGGTTATTCTTCTTGAGACGTCCAAGCAGCAAGCTACGTTTGCCCACCACGCTCACTGTCTGCGGAAGATGCTCCAGTGCAGTGCACACAGAAAGGGCACCTCGAAGTCCTAGCTCATCCTAACTTGTTTGCTGGGTCGTACCGGCGTAAATAACTGCTCAGCTTGTCAGCCACGCTGCAGGCACGCAGCCAGACCGGTGTAGCAGGGCCCCTCTCTGGACGTGTCCACCCAGGGAGCCCTGGACACCGGGCACCATACTGAATGAAGACTGTTTAGTAAACTCACAAATGACGCCACGCCATTTAAGTGCCATTAGTTCAAAAAAGAAACCACTGGCCTTTACTCAGACTGAGATTCCAATATAAAAATTAGCACAAGCGGCTACTTCCTCGTCTATCATCGTGTGTGTTTGCTAAGAAGGGACTAGAATGCGAAATCAATGCCAGTCACCAATGCATACACACCCCACGTTTCAGCGCACACAGGAAGCGATCCTCATGCTACACATGCATCCTCCTCCTTCCCTGTGGCCGCGCAGTGTCCACCGGTCTCCTGAGAACGGGAGGATCCGCTCCCAAAGAGCGCTGTCCCCACGGAGCCGACGGCAGCACACAGCAGGCTCGCACCTGCAGGCAGGTGTTCTCCTTGGCTCCCTGTGGACACGAGCGAGAGCCAGGCCCCCTTTGTCTTCCCTCCCTCTCCTGGGTCCATTCCCACCGACACCCACATCACTAGCTAAACAGCTGTCCTCATGAAGCAGTGAAGCAACAGCTGGCCCTGGGCTTGTCATCGGGACAGGCGAAGGGCGGCAGATGGCTCCCAAGAGAGGGGGAATGTCCTACCTACAGGGGGTCCCCTTCCACACCCAACGACAGGCTTAGGTTCGCCTCTGCAGCCAGCCCTGCTCCGCCCTCCAACCCAGCTTCCTCAGGACACCAGGTCCACTCGGGAAGCCAGTATCTTCATCACTTGCCTCCTGCCATCTGAGTTCAGGGGCCTTAGAAACAAAGAACCATGGGCTTCAGGGCATCAGAGAGCATCCCATTCCACTCGGCGGACCACTGAGGAAACCAGGCTCAGGGGGCAGAGAAGATGTCCCTGCAGGTTTCATGAGCAGTGGAGGAGCCCAAAGCCCAACAATCTTCCTGGCAGCTTCCTCCCTCCCCAGAACAGTAACAACGCACAAGCGATGCAGAGGGAGACCCGGTTTCACCGGCTCCTTGGGTCCACAGAAGGAATGTGATGAGTGGGGGAACGTGGGCGATCACGAACGCCTAGTCAATATCCATTCTTCCCCACCCCCATCCTGATGACAGAACACAAGGCTGTTTGGGGCAGCAATATCCTCAGGTAAAATGACCTCACCCGGGGTCCCTTGCAGGTAGGTGTGGCCACATGAGGGGGCACAGGCCAAGGAGATGTGTCATGTACTGAAGACGCCTGACCTGAGCCCTACCTTTCCTCTTTGAGACTTTCTCCTCCTTCTTTTATCAAAAACAAGGCAGCATCTTGGGACCACTCGGATGAAACCACCTGTGCACATGGCAGAGCAGCAGCGAGACAGGGCCTGGGTCCGTGATGAATGACGTCCTTGAGCACTGGACCAGTTCGGGACAGCTCGTGTCCGGGCTGCTCCTTGAACAAGATGAACATGCTGGGAGGGGAGGCTGACGCAGGTGACGGGTGAGCTCCACAGAAAACCCAGATGGTGCTCCGCCTGCCCCGCCCCCCCACAGGGAGCCTCTGGTTTGGGGGAACCGGCCTACCCACAGGCCTTATCCTCGTAAGGTTCCTGAGACAGGCTCTCCCCAGGGGTGGCCTGGGGCTGGCCGGTTCTGCCTGTGACTAATGGTGAGTATGTATCAGAGCTGACATATCAGCTGCTTAATTGTTTATTATTAATTCGGGGATTCCGTCAGTGTCCGGCGAGTGGTTTCCAGAGATGAGATTGCCCAGTACAACATGAAGCAGAGAGGCACCATGCCGTCGCGCCTGTCCAGTTAGTTACGCAAGTCACTAACGTGGGAGAAAACTGCACGTAGAATTTGTCCATACCGGCGCTGCCCACACCCCGATGAAATGCCTCACCACTGGATGAAAGGCCAGGGGATGCAAATTAAATTGAGAGGAGCTCAATTATCCCGCCAAGTAGTATGATTATCTGCACAAAACATTCTCCAAATTAACTTGTCGTGGGACTCAAAGCCCCCAAGTGCCTATCCTCTGAGAGGATGCCATTGTACGTGAGGAAGGCACCTGTTAAAATCGCGGGCGTGGTACTTGGAAAGGTCTCTGGCAGGAGACAGTGGAGCACAGCGGGTGGACTCATGGGCTTTGAGGTCAAGGTCAAGTCCAGTTCTGGCTCTGAGGTCTACTGTTTATAAGTTTAGGTAGGTTCCTATCTCCCCTGAGCCTCACCGGTCGAAACGGTCTCAGAGGCCATTGTGAAGATATTGAGACAAGTTCTGTACAGTCAGATAATAAATGACTTATATTACACAAATCGAAGCGTACCAAATGCCACTATTCGTAATAAATGACAGCAGATCATGAGACTGTAAGGCTGATGCTGTGGGGTGCCGGCAAAGCACTGCTTGTTTCTTGCACAAAAAGCCCCAATCTGCAGCAACCGCCAAATGCTATGGTGCAAACACTCCTGCTGTGGCCAGCCTGCGGCCACCCACACGATGTCACTGAACGCAGAGCTGGGAAGAGGTGCACACTCTCAGCTCTTCGGAGCTGGGAAGGGCACGCAAGAGTCCCCAGTGGCACCGCCATTGTAGTCAGGCCCATGCGGGCCACTGAGGCTTCTCTCGTGTGTGGAATATCACCTGGCGTGTAGCGAGCAATGAGAAACATTCAGTGAATGAATGAATACATCATGAAGGCACTGAACTATTTTCATCTCTTAATAACTCGGCGTAAATGTGAACTGGGACTCAGACAAAACATTCTGTTGAATATCAGAACGGGGCGGCGGGGGGGAGGCATCAGGCGGGTGGCTTGTGTCCCACATCAGCTGTGAGCCCACTGAGAGTGGGGACAGTGCGTTACAGCCACAGCACAGCCCTCAGGGACACGGGGCACCGTCAGGAAATGTCTGCTGAGTCGCAATGAGCTGAAGGAGTTTTCAGAAAGGAGTCAACCTAAGTGTGCTCCACACACTCCCAAATTACACGAGTGGTACCAGTCAGGCTTCTCCAGAGACACGGCACCAACAGAGAGAGAGAGAGAGAGAGAGAGAGTGTGTGTGTGTGTGTGTGTGTGTGTGTGTGTAAAGAGGTCTGTCACAAAGAACTAGCTCCCACGGTCACGGAAGCTGAGAAGTCCCAGGACCAGCAGTCAGCAGGCTGGAGACCCAGGGGAGCCAATGATGAGAGTTCCAGCCCCAGAGCTGGCCAGCTCACAAATGAAGAGGACCCGATGTCACAGCTCAAGTTCAAAGGCGACAAAAAACTGACATCTGAGCTCAGTGGGGTCAGGCAGAGTTCCCTCTTAATCAGGAGGGAATCAGGCTTTTTGCTCTTTTCGGGCCTTCGACTGGCACGAGGAGACCCGCCCCTGTTAGGAGGGCAGCCTGTTTCACTCAGCGGAGCAACTCACCCACAAACACCCTCGAAAACCCACCCAGAGGAACGTCTGACCGGATAGCTGCCCCCGCCCGGGCCCCACCAAGCTGACACATAAAACCAGCCATCACAAGAGGGAAGGGAGTCTGTCCCCCCTCCTCCGTTTGACTATAAGCCCTGCCCAGAGAAGATGAGCCCAGAGTTCCAGGGCGGAACACAGCCTGAGATGCCGGTCAGCTGATGGAATACCTCTTTCTTTAAATCAGTTGTGATTTCTGAATTTTTCTAGGAGCCAAAGGATGCTAAAAATGCCACCACTCTATGAGTGAAATCCTGTGGTATTTGTCTTTCTCTGCCTGGCTTGTTTCACTGAGCAGAATGACCTCCAGGCCCACCCATGCTGTCACAAAGGGTAAAACTGCCTTCTTTTTCACAGCCGAGTAGTATTATTCTATCGTGTAAATGTCCCATCGCTGTCTTCTCCTCTCATCTACCGATGGGCATTCAGGCAGCTTCCCAATTCTGGCAATCGTAAATAACGCTGCAGTGAGCATAGGCTGCCTTCATTCTTCTGAGATAGCGTCTCAGGTTTCTTCAGATAAATTCCCAGAAATGGAATCGCATAAGGCAGTTCTATTTCCAATTTTTTGAGGTAACTCCATCTGCTTTCCACAGCGGCTGCACCCACCTGCACTCCCACCCACAGTGCATGAGGGCTCCCTTTTCGCCACATCCTGGCTGGCACCTGCTGTTTGTTGATTTATTGATGACGGCCATTCTGTCAGGTCAGGTATAAGGTGGTATCTCATTAGAGTTTTAAGTGCATTTCTCTGATGGTCAGTGACACTGAGCATCTCTGCATGTCTCTGGGCCCTCTGTGTGTCCCCTTTTGGAGAAGTGTCTATTCTAGTTCTTTGCCCATTTTTTAATTGGCTTGTTTGGTTTTCTGGTGCTGAGTTTTCTCACAGAGGGCAGGCTGACAGTCTGGGGGCAGGAGGGATGGGGGCAGAGAGATCAAACAAAAAAGAAAAAGATGTCCTGGTTGGTGTGGCTCAGTGGGTTGAGTGCCAGCCTACAAACCAAAGGTTCAATTCCCAGTCAGGGCACATGCCTGGGTTGTGGGCCAGGTCCCCAGTAGTGGGCATGTGAGAGGCAACCACACATTGATGTTTCTCTCCCTCTCTTTCTCCTTCCCTTCCCATTTTTCTAAAAATAAATAAACAAAATATTTTTTAAAAAAGACAAAAAGAGCTCATGGGCATGGACAACAAAGTGGTGACTGCCGGGTGTGGGGACGTGGGTGGAGGTGGAAGTGGGTATAAGCGGGATAAATGGCACTGGAAAAAAATACAACAAAAAGTAAACTGTTAAAAATAGTAAAATAAATAAATAAAAATGCCACTCCTCAGAACACCAAGAAATTCCCTGGCGATTCCCAAAGGAAATGATGAGATGGCCTTTCACCTGAGGTCGACCTCAGCATCCAAATACGCGGGGAGGGAGAGCATCTCACACCATGACCTGCCCGAGCTTGCAGCCCAGAGACCCAGGGCCACACCGTGCTCTGCTTCTCCAAGCCCCGCTCCCGGAGGACCTTCACCTGGAGATAACGCAGCCGCACTTACTAACGTGTCAGTCTGTTGACAAACATCATTTTTGCCTCAGGAATTTTGGAAGAGAAGATGTCAAAGTTCTTCCAATTCTCATATTTGACAGCATCATAAATATGACTTAAAGAGTTTAATTAAAAAAGTTCCTCCAGAACGAGCTGTTCATGGGGAAACATGGACCCAGCACACCTCGGCACGGAGCGCGCGTCCCTTTCCAGCCCACCCTCGGCCTCAGCACTTCTGCGCTGGGTGATGTGCGGGGTCCCCGCAGACAGGCCCCATCAGCCTGTCCCAGAACTTCATGGGAAGGGCAGGCGGACAGCCTGCCAGTGCCGGGAACGCCCCGCAGGCTATCATCCGCATTGGACATTTAGAGAAACATTTAGGTTAATGAATCTACATTTTTCTTTAAAAATATACCCATGCCGTCATCTCAGTGGTCCCGATGGAACTTTGGAGGAAGAACCAGATGGAGCAGATCACACTGTTTCTCTAACTTCCTTCCTCACCAATTTGCCTCGTAATGTCGGGTTGGCCAAAAAGTCTGTTACATTTCTTCCGTAAAACACTGGACACATTTTTCACTTTCACCAATAACTTCACTGATTTGGATATCTGGAGTATGTCGGCTGTCTCCCGCTATTGGCTTCTAGTGGGGAAAAGCCAGGGGTGCTGCTAAACACCTTCCAATGCATAAGACAGCCCCACAGCAAAGAATTATTTGGCCAAAATGTCAATAGTACCAAGAAACATCATAAACCACTTCTGACACATTTGATCAACCACAGCGCCTTCTCCATACACTGCCCAAACCTTTTTCGTTTTGTATTTCAGTTGCATTTATACCTTTCTTGAAATACTAAAGCATAATATGCTGAAAATGTTGCATATCTTCTTCCATTTTCAATATTAAAATAGCTGCAGAAAAATTCATCAATTTTGATAACTTTAAGTAAATGCACGCCTATAGGACAGCTGTCACAATACAATCTAACAAAACTGTTTCAAATGAAGTTGCAAACAACCACCAGAGCCATCGTTCGGGAAAAAACATGGCGGACTTTGCGGCCCACCCAGGACCATGCACACACGGGAGACACCACACACCGAGAACACGTTTCTATTCCGAGTACCGACGCCAGTCACTGGAAAAGCTCCTGCCACGTCGGCAGCACGGAGAGCTCCTTCGGTTTCTGAACTAGTCCCATCCCACTGGAGGCATCTGCCGTGACATGTCCAGATGGAAACTGGACTTCATGCGTTGTCTTGGTCCCCTGAATGGTTTGGTTTGAGTCCACTGCTGAGGAAGTTCAGGGAGAAACCCGTCTCCAGCGCAGAGTGACGATGAAGGAAGACCCTTATTTACTCACACAGGTGACGGCACATAGAGGGGAGGACCACCTGGTGGCACTGAGTCAGCCTGGAGCAGCCCCTGGGAGGGCAGGGCCAGCCTGGAGCAGCCAGCAAAAGCGTGAGTGAGGGGCGGGCACGAGGGGCGGGCACGTGTGCCGTGTGCAGCGCCTGCTCACTTGCCACTGTGAGAGGATGCAGGGGACAGAGGCTTCCAGACCACTGGCGGCCAGACGAGGAAAGGAAGGGGTATAGCTGGACCAAAAACAGCAGCCCAGCCCCCACCGGAGGCTGAGGGCTGAGGGCTGAGCAGTAAGACCCTGTCACGTGAGATGCTTCAAATGGTGACAGTGACCTTGGCGCCTGTGCAAACACGGGGCCAAAAGACCATCTGAAAACAAACAGATTCACTCTGGAAAAAGGTAAGAGCGCAAACAGCAAACACCAGGACCGTAAATTGGCAGAACGACGCAGGTCCCTTAAAAAGTACAGCATTGGGAATATAATCAATAATATTGTAATAACGATACATAGTATCGGTGGGGGTAATAGACTTATCAGGGGACCACTTCATAAGTTATATAAATGTCTAATCACTATGCTGTACACCTGAAACTAATATACTATTGAAAGACAACTGTAATTGAAAAAGTCAAAAAACGTTAAATAAAGAACTACAAAAAATTAAACAAAAAAACCACAACCAACCGTGAAAAAGGAGCACCGCCCAATAATCATATAGCAACTTGGATCAGACGGACTTTCTTTGGCCCAAAAGTAGGAGGCTTAGTTAGTGACATTTTAAATCATCAAAATTACAAGGTGGGTAAGAATGAGGAAGCTCCTTGGCTGAGGGGGAGCAGGTTGGAGGAAAAGAAAAAAACAACTTAAAAAAAAAAAAAAAACAATAAAGCGGATCATCCTGAGCCCTTCAGAAGATTCTTGTAGAGAAAGCCACTGGTCTGTGGACGGGGCAGCTGTTCTGTCCCTAGAACACAGGAAGGTCACACGTGACACTGGCTGAGTGAAAACCCTGTGCCTCGGGCTCACCGACGCCCAGATGAGAATAAAACTGTACTTAGCCCCAGCAGAGCTGAAACAACTGAGTCACCCCGTGTTAAAGAGCAAAGCCCAGTTCTGACGACGCAGCAAGGACTTAATAAATCAGTGTCGGTGTCTGAGAAAGAACTGAAGGGGATTCCTGAATGTGAAACAGATGGAGCTCCGCCCGGGGGCCTGCAAAGCCCGGTGAAGTGGGAAGACTGCCGGCTCCGCCCAGTGCTTCATATCCAATCCAATTCCTTGTCACCCGCTGCCTTCCTGTCCCCCGACTGCGCCAAGACGGCACCGCCGATCACAGGCTCTACCTGTCGACCTGGTCCCTTCCTCAATCCCCAGGCAGGCCAGATGCTCAGCTGGGAGCCCTGGAAAGACCCCGGCTTCATAAGACAACAGGGTCTGGAATCAGGGCCCACACACCTGGCATCCAGAGAGCCAGAGAGGAGGCTCGGGCACTGAAGTCTGTCCGCTCCAGATGCAGCATTTCCTCATCCCCCCTCCCCCTCCCTTCTTCCCTTTTCCTCCCTCTCCCTCTCCCACTTACCCTCCTGCAGTCCTAGCCCACCTCACTCCCTGGTGCCTTAAAACCGCGGCCCCTTCTCCTTCGTGTAAAGAAAGAAAACGGGGCACGAGACCTGCCGGCACACCTGCGAGCACAGCTGTCCTGAGGTCCCAGCTAATGGGGACACCCAGGGGCCCTGCACGGCGTGCGGGGTGCATCTATTACATTTCCACCTGCAAGGCCTGACGCAGGTTCTGAGGCCAGAGTTTACGACCAGCCTCATGCCGTCAAGAATGAGCGGATCGGGCTATCGTCCCACATCAGCGTGCCACTGTCCGTGAACGCATGGTGTCCCAGCTCAGAGCGGCGTCCAGGCCTTCGCTCCCCAGTCCCGCGAGCATCAGCTTTATCCTGGGACACAACTCGTCGCGGTTGTCACGAGCGTACAGACGTAAGCAAAGGGGGAGGAAACGTGTAGGTTGCGGTCTAATTGCTGGAATCAATCCCTAAAGGAAAGGACCTACTCGGTGCAGCCTGCAGGCCACGGGTGAGCCCTGAATGTGCTCAGTGTTCTTCCAGCCCCAAGAGCCTCACACACTTGAATGGGAAAATATGTGGTAGGAAAAAAAAAAAAAGCCCATTGAAAATCTGCGGAAGGCTGGCCCGGCAACAGTTCCACACGCTGCCGGAGGCTCCGGGCGGAGGCCCCTCTGTGAGGCCGCCCTGTAAGCGCGGGGTAACGAGGATGCATAAATCGGCACTACGTTCCTCCAACGTGACCCGGGGTCTTCAGCAAGGGCCTCCTGCTCTGCGGCTGTTGGGTCCGCTCCGGTGTGATGTGGTCAGTCGTGCGTTTGCTCCGATTTGGGGGAGGGAGCGGGGGCAGAGGAGCCGTGCCACGCAAAAGCCATGACTTGTTCTTTCGTTCTTGCTCATGACTCCAAGGACGACAAACAAGGCCAGCTCAACGCTCCTGCCCTGAGTGACAGCCGGGCGGCCCTCTGGCTTCCAGCTCTAAACCCCGGAGCAGCGTTCCACCGCCCGCAGCCACCCTGGCTGCTTGGGGAGGAGCCCCGTCCTCGTCGCAAGTGACCCAGGCAGGAGGCCACCGGTTTCGTGCACTTTAAAATACAGGTTACATGGTCTCGCAGGTGAGGAACTGACTTCTTTTCAATAAATGAAAAAAACAGAGATTCTGACCCACTGAAATGTCCTGCCACCGAGACTTTAAGGATGCCACAAGCAGCTGGCATTGTCGACAGCATCTGTGTGGTGAAACAAGCACGGGTGTCGGAGGCAGAAAGACACAGGTTCACGCGTGGACTCCACCGTTTGCTGTTAGCGCACGGCAGGCCTTTCTGCCCACGAGTCCACGGCTATTGCGGGGGGGGGAGGTGTGGATGCAGGGGACAGCAGGCCGGTAGGTTTGGTCCTGAAATGACAGGTCTGGAAATCTTGGACAGAGGAATCTTTGGCAACCACTTACATGCATTTGCCTACGCACAGGCTTACTAGGGTAGAAGGACCTTGGATGTCCTCTAACGTCCTTCACCGCGGTCTCCCCGAAAAGAGCTGAGGATAAGAGAGCAAAGACCGTCGGAGGAAGGACTTTAAAGCCGCCCACCCACTATGCATCCAAGTAAGATGTCGAGCCAGCAGCAGCACACGGGAATCTGAGCATGCAGGGACGGCCAGGGGTGGAGATATTTGGGAGTCATCGGCACATGGTGGTACAGGAAGCCATGGGACTGGACGGGGCCGCACAGGGAGAAGATGAACCCCGTTCTGTGATAAATGAATGTGGCGGATTACTGTGGACTGCTGTTCCAGCACCATCCCTCCTGCAACAGGACAACGCGGCACCACTCAGTGTCCTGTGACCTGCCCTTGCTGTCCAGCGGGCAGAGCGAACTTGCCTCCCCGTTAACTTCAGGCTTGGCCATGCGCCTTGCTTTGACCAATAGTGGGCCAAAGTGAAAGTGCGCCAGGTCCAGGTGGCACCCAGGAGAGGGGTCACAGGCTGCTGCTGCTGCCCTTGCGCTTCTGCCAGGAGAAGAGCGCGCCCCAGAGGGCAGCTGCACCCCCACCCCAGGGTCCAGGACAGGGCCCAGTCAAGTTCATCTGACCTGCACTTTTCACAGTAAAAATAAGTATTTGTCATGAGAAGACACCACAGTGTTTAGGGCCATTTGTTACTACATCCAAAGCTGACTAATGCATATGTGAAACTATCCGCCCCAGAGGCGGTTCCCATAGAGCAGAGTAGGCTGAACTCAAAGACGCCAGACCTCCGAGGCTGGAGAGTTCCAGAGAGCTGTGCAAGGCCGGCCTCAGACAAAGCCACAAAGTGGCCAAGTTCACCACTGGAACTCACAGACTGTGTGTAGGAGCTCACCACCCCACTCCCACTAGTGACTTTGCCACCTCGAACCTGGCCCTGAAGAAGGGAGCTGATCGGGGCCATTGTGGGCGCTCAGTTCAACATTTATGAGGCTGACGACCTAGGAGAGCTGCTTCCATACAAAGATGAACGCAGGGCAGCCTAGGCCTTTGGTGGCCTGCCACCCTGTCCAGTCATTGAGTAGGTAAGGCCAGGACAACACGGCCTTTGACCTCCAGATAAGCACGCAAGAGACGGTGCTGTCAGGCAGCCCGATACATGACCCAGGACTCTGGGTCATGCCCGACCACTCAGGTACCTCCCCAGGTGTGCCAGGCCACAGGAAGGAAAGGTGGGCACATCCTGACAGGTTCCACAGTGCCAAGGGCCACTACCCCCTGCAGCAGGGCACGCCTGTCCCAGGCCTTCAGTTCAAGAGGGGTGCTGCACACACCCGCATTTTAACTGGAATCTGGTTTCTCACTTTCCACAGCTCAGCTCGACTCCCCCAGTCAGAGTCCTCCTTGCAGCCTGAGGCCAGTAGATGGAGAAGAGAGAGGCCGGCTACCCTCTGGGAGAACCAGCCTCTGAGTGAGGGGTGCCCGAGGCCTCTTTCAGTACCAGACAGCGGTTGACACACTCAGACACACACACACACACGTATACACACGCTCACACACGTACACATGCACACTCCCACAAATACACATACACACTCACACACGCTCACACACTCACACACCCACATTTATGCACACACATGCACTCACTCTCACAAATACACATACACACTCACATGCTCACATGCTCACACCCGCACATTTATGCACGCTCATACTCACATACACACATTCTCAAATACACACACTCACACACCTACATTTATGCACACATGCACACATGTTCACATACACACTCACAAATACATAAACACAAACATACACACTCAGACACACACACACAGTCCCACATGTACATACTCACACTCACACACAGACTTTGCAAGAAGTCACGGAAAGGACATAAAAGCAAAGCTCACTTCTCCTGCAGGGCTGACTGGATTAAAAATCAGAGAAGACGAGCCAAATCTGAGACCTGTTGTGTACATGGTCTCCTGAAGGTCCATCACATGCAAACTAGGACTTCACTGGTCCCCTCACCTGTGTGGGGGTTCGGGGTGGCTGTCACCTGTACAATAACGGCATGTCTTGCCCTGCTCTGGGCAGGGGGCCCTGACACATGTCAGCTTGTTTTAGACGTCGCCATTGCAGAGGACGTCGGTCCCAGACTCAGAGGCGCCCCTCCCTGTGGAAATGAAACACATGCGCTGCTTCGCACTGACAGTAAACACATGACTCAGGCCAGCTTCCCACCTGCCTGGGAGGCCCTGGACCTGAAACGAACCTGCATTCGGGCCCCTTGCCATGGACACGCGGGAAGCATCCTCCCATAAGTGAATGATGCCAGGCATGACATGCGGCCATTAGATCTTAAAGGACATCTCCACGCTACTTCTGCTTTAACACACGCGTGCGTGCGCGCGCGCACACACACACTTCGAGTGAGTCATTTCCCCCAAAGCAAATTTTTTACAATATTTCTTAAATTCCCAGAGTTGTAGTAATCACATAGCAAATAAAAGCATTCCTGAGATGGTTTTTCACTTTGAATAGGAAAACTGTTTATTAAAGCATCTTGGCTTTCCTCATCCTTCAGATGGTACTGGAAGCCTCAAGAAAAGCTCTGAGTGAAGCCGGCCACGTGACTTAGAGTTCCTCAGTCCTCCCTTCTGGGTCCTTTCTGGCCAAGGCCACCGTGACCCCACAGCCCGGCCTCAGTGCCACTGGCTGTGTCCCCGATGCACCAAGCACTCTGGCCGCACGCTGGCCACACGCTTTGGCTTCTGCTCCTTCGAAAGCTCCGCCCACACCCCCCAGCTAACTTGGGTTTGCCCTTGGACCCAGTGTGCGCCGTGCCAGCTGCCCCCTACCCCAGGCACCAGGCAGCCTTGGTGACACACCCTCCCCACGGGTCCTCCTAGCCCCCCACCCTCTGTCTACCTCCATCCTGAGAGGGAGGTAGGAGCAGAGCTCTGTGGTGCGACTGGGCGTGACTCTCGGCTCTTCCTCGCGCTAGACCTGCGACATCGGCAGGATCCCTCAGCCCTGATCGATGGGCAAGTGCTAGAAACACTGCGTGTCATCCAAAAGGACGCGCTGGCGAAGGAAACGATCGAAACTTAAGCAGCATTTTACACCCGAAACCTTACTTTTGTCATTTCAAAGCAAGATATGCAAGAAAGAGCATTCATCGAAAATGTGACAGGAGTAGATGTCCAGTATTTCCTACACGGAAATAAATGTGTTTGAAGGTTTCTCATGAAAGAGTCACCCGGGTTGCGACAACTAACAACAGGCAAAACCAGAAAACTGGGAGGACATTAAGCTGCACCAGAGCGAGGCACTTGGAAACGGTAGGTGAACCTGGGACCCTGAAGAAAGGGAGCTCAAGTGCCACTCACCAGTGATGTCATGACTCAGTGTGCCCAGGAGGAGCTGACGGCATGGCTCCCAGGACAGGGACACGCTGTGAAACAGCCTCCCCGCTCCGGGTGCGCACACCGGGACAGAGCTCCACACCCGGCTTCCTTTCCTGAGGAAGGCCCGCTCCCGGGGAAAGCAACGTCCGCCGGACCCCAGGCTTGCTAACGGTGCGCAGGGAAGCTGATGCGTCCCGTGCACGTCTCTGTCCGCATTACGTGGATCTCGGGAGGTGAGCGTAGACGAACTTGGCGCCTCTCTAAGAGGCTGGCGTTCTCCCAACTTCTTAAAGATGTGAATTAGTCAGGCTTACGGACATGTCTGATCTCCTTGGGATGTCTAAACATTGTCATGCTCTGAAGCGAGAAGGAGATGCAGTGTTCTCTCAATGCATAACTTCGTACAACGACGCATGGAAGAGGCTGGAAATAAATCCAACGAAACAGTAACCGCCGCTAACTCTATAGTGAAATTTCAGGGAGTTTTTTCCTTTCCTTTTGCTTCTATGTATTTAGAACTTTTCTACACTGAATTTCACTCGTGTCATAAAGAAACTAAAAACACAGATGAGTTCAGCCACTTTAAAAAAAAAATCCTCAAGAGCTTTGCCCATCTAAGGGTGCACCTGAGCCGGCAATTGCTGGTGGGCCCCATACACGACCCAGAACCACGAACACATGCACTACGAATGTGGCGACCCCAGGACCCGGGAAGGTTTCAGTGAACACACAGGTGCCCATGCAGTGGCCACCTGCGCACCCACAGCTGCTGGGCCAGGTGGAGAGCTGGGCCCTCCGTTCCAGGGCGTGTCCACGACAGACCACCATGAGCACAGAGGGGCTGCCAGCTGGCAGCTCAGGCCACCCAGTCCCGGCCACCCTCCCGCCCTGACTTCTCTGCCTCCTTCCTGCCCCCACATGCTCCCAGCTCCCAAAACACTACCTGTCACGCTCCAGAGTCTGCCAGGCGAAGCTGAGTATTTTTACACAGTTCCTCCTAAACTATCACTGTTCATGAAATGTGCATATTAACTTTTGTCTCTTTATCAAGAAGGAGAGCGGCAATACGCAGCTTTGTTTATAAGTGACAAGGGTCACCTAAAGTGGCCCCTTCCACTGAGCCAGCTTAAACGAACTACTGCCACTCTTGTTGTTGTTGTTTTTACTATTACTATTACTAGTAAGATGACCTTCATGTAGGTAGATGACATTTACAGTTCAGGGGTCAAGTTTCCTACGCCGGATGCACTCCGAGCGCCTAGCACCCTGCATGCATCCTCAGGACAGGTGTGTACAAAGCGCACACACCTGTTGGTAGAGCTCTCCAGGGGCAGGCAGAGGAGGTAACCCCTGGACAGGAAGGTAGGAGGCCTGAGTACCTGCCCTTGCTCAACCTCCAAGGAGGTAACTTGAGGCTAATCACCCACCTCCCTGCTCCCAGACCAGAGGCAGTTTAGCGGCTTCCAGACCGGATGCCCCGGTCTCCGTGCCCTGCCCCGCCCCATGGGCCGCACATCAGCGAGGGCGCACTTTGGTTGTCGGGGACAGAATATAACACTGATTATTTTTAAATGGTGGCTTTTCAAAACCAGCAACCCAATTTAAAAACGTGAGAAGAGCTCTGACTGGTGTGGCTCAGTTGGAGAGTCCCCACGAAGCAAAAGGTCACGGGTTCGATTCCTGGTCAGAGTACACGCCTGGGTTGCAGGTTTGATCCCCAGTCAGGGGGTGTGTGAGACACAACTGATTGATGTTTCTCTCATTGATGTCTGTCTGTTTCTGTCTCTGTCTCTCTCTCCCCACCCCCCACCTCCCACTTCCTTTCTCTCTTAGAAGCACTAAGAAAATGTCCTCAGGTGAGGATGAAAACAATGTATCCCAGCAGCCTGAGCTAAGACTGGGCGCTACTGTCTAACGGGCACAGAGTTTGTATCGTGATGATGAAAAGCTCTGGGAGTGAGTACCAGTGGCGGCTGTACAGCACCCCCTGTGTACTTCGTTCCCCTCTAGAGCACGCCAGAAACCGGTTAAAGTGGCGAATTTTATGTTATGTATATTTTACCGGAATATAATTTTAAAAAATAACGGTGGCTTAAACCATATCAAAAGAGACAGACGAAGGCTGGTACGATTACCAGGGACCTTGGGTCCTTCCATCTTGAGGTTCTTGCCCCCTGAACAGGCAGCTGCTTCTTGGTGACTCAAGACGGCTGCTCCAAGTACCGTCGTCACATCTGCAACCCAGCAGGTACCAGCGGGAAAGGAAAGGAGAGGGGCACGCCCTTCCCTTTAGAGTCCCTGTGGAAGTCCAACTTCCTAGAAATTGCACGCAGCGCCTCTACTCACAGGCCCTTTGGCCAGAGCACAGTCACATGGTTGCACTCAGCTGCAAAGGAAGCTGGGAAATGTAGTCTTTGTTTGGGGCACCTATCTGCACGGCTACCCTTCAGGAGTTCTGTCTCTAAGGAAGAAGGGAAGAATGAGCACCGACAAATAAGCCATCGGTGCACAAGGCGAAAATCACCTTGCAAATGGTCTTTGGCACAGAGCTGCAAATCTTGAAGGTTTCCTCCAATCACAGGCAGGAAGGGCTGGGGGGGGAGGGGCGGGGTGTATGCGCAGGGACCCAGACCCTTACAGGGATGCACAGCACAAAGACAGGCCTTCCCCATGCACTCTGAGA
This sequence comes from Anoura caudifer, assembly GCA_004027475.1. Lineage (NCBI taxonomy): Eukaryota > Metazoa > Chordata > Mammalia > Chiroptera > Phyllostomidae > Anoura > Anoura caudifer. The sequence continues at coordinate 91,023 of PVKU01000991.1, forward strand.
AGAAGTACAGCTAAACTGAGAAGCACTGCAAAGAAAGAAAAAGAAGGAGAAAAACAAAAAAAGAGGAAGACAGAGAAAGGGTCACTTTCTTAATGCCTTACCGCAGCCCTTTTGTAGACTCTGAAAAACCTGGAATAATCGAATGCAAAAAGGCCCTTAAACCTGAGCTCCGTTCGGCTTTGGCGGAGACCTGGAAGTCCCCACTGGCACATTCTGAACATTTCGGGGTGATGACAGACATCTGCCTTACCAAAGGCATCGACCCCCCTCACCTCCAAGTGCACCCTACCCTCCCAGAAAAAGGCTCCGCACCTTCAAAGCGCCCCAGTCCCTACACTTGCTTGTCTCTGGCTGGAAATTTCACAGGCCAAGTACAAGGTTCACGTACACACACAGTCAAGAGAATGTGAGTTCTTCTGAGTCACAGAAAACTTGGTTTAAAAAAAAAAAATGGCATCAGGAAGAACCAGTAACACTAAACGCCCACATGTCTCGTCTCTTTAAAGCACACTGGAGGAAAGTTTGCTTTTAGGGGTAATTCAACATTCTGTTGCTGCTATATATGTCATTTTCGGCAGGGACAAAGTCACTAACAGCCTGGAAAGACTTTTATAGCCTTCCCATCGTTTTCAGGGAAGGCGTGGTCCCAGTTTTGACCGCCATCCTCACCCCCCCTCCCTTTTACTACCTTCCTTCCTTTTGGACAAAATCTGTGTAGTCCTCAGTAATACGAGAACAGCTCTGTGTTACCACACACGCACGCTTGATGCCTGGGCCTTTTCCTCCCCTTGCTTTGGCAGACATCTGTAACAGAAGCCAAAAGCCTCCAAACCCTTCTTCTGGCCTCCTGGCAGCAGGGCCCTCACCCCAACGCAGCCACCCTGGCATCTCCTGTCTCTTGCCAGGCCCTCCACCTCGAGCCGGGAAGGGCTTCAGACCCCAGCCTGCCTGCGAACGACATCCTGGAGACAGTTCCGGAGGCTGTGCTTGGCTTGGGACACGCTGCATGAACGGCTCCTGCTTGAATCATCACGGCCGCGCCAGCGCTTCGGAAAGACAGCTCTCGCAGCCCAAAACCCGTCAAGCCCTTGGTTTTCTTTAGCATTTGTTTTCCATCTCAAAGCACAGCTTTGCACAGGCTCCATCTCTAAGGGGACCGCCTACTCTAGTTTGTCTGGTTTGGCCTATTGTCAACGTTATCACTAATTGCGTCTTCTCTTACTCCAAGTTTTAGAAGGTAAATTATGACACCCAACTAATCTCCCTCATGTGCCCGTAACTTCCTTGATAACAGGACAGACTCTGTCCCGGACACCCTTCCACTCTCCAAGGACCCTCACCAAGCACCTGACCCCAGTAGGTGTGCAGTAGATGCTTGTTTAAAAAAGGGAATGAACTGTGGACAGGACACAGAAGAACCACAAATGCATACTACTCAGTGAAAGAAGCCCATTTTACAAAGACTGTACACTGTGTGATTCCAACTCTGTGACATTCTGGAAAAGGCAAAGCTAGGGCGACAGTAGAAAGATCAGTGTCGGCCAGAGGCTGAGGGAAGGGGGACAGAAGGGATGACAGAAGGGATGGGGCACAGGGGCTTTTAGGGCAGTGGCACTATTCAGCATGACACTGTGGTGGTGGGTACTTGTCCTTACACATTTGTACGAACCCACAGAACACGCAGCATGGCGAGTGAGCACCAACGTAGACGCTGCGCTTTGGTTAATGACATGCATCAATACTGGCTCATCAGTTGTAAGGAATGTACCACAATTTTTAAAAAATCAAACAAAAAACCTGCACTGAGATAGCAAGAAGGAGAGGGGGGGGGCGGAGAGAGGGAGAGAGGGAGGGGGAGAGAGAGAGAGAGAGAGAAAGAAAGAAAGAAACAAACAAACAAACAAACAAACATAAATAGTGAGCAACTAAATAAGTGGAAAAAACCATAAGGAAACTTCACAGGCATGTTTTCCTTTGGAGGAAAAAAAAGATTCGTTTCTAAAACTCCAAAAACTGTTACAAAAGGATTCAGTGTAGCATTTTTAAAGCACAATTATTGGATATAAAATACCATGTTACCGCACACAACTTTGCAATAACCTTTCTGTGTTTAGGTAAGGTCAACTGGATAGTTGAGAGCCTGGGGGCACACAGTAGGGTCGCAATGGCAAAGGCCCTCTCTGGCTATCGCCACTTACATGCAACGTGACTGAGACCCCAGGGTGACTGAGGTCAGCAAGAGCCGCAGGAAGTAAGACACGGGGCCAGGGTCCCAGCTTTGCCATTCACTAGCTCTGCGATATTGCCACTGACACGTGTCTGTGCCCTCCGAGGAGAATGCACAGAGTAGGCCAGCTGGCAGCTTTCCCACCGGGCTCCCATGGAAGAGAAGGCCGGGGCGCAGCCGGGGCGTAAGGCAGGGGAGGGCACGAGGGGACTGGCTCCCTCCCTCCAAGACAGTTCCACTCTTTTTGGGCAGAGGTACTTACTGGGCCTTTATGTATGTACAATTTTATTCAAACAAAGGCATCCTCAGCCAAAATAATTTAAGAAAAGAAAACCAGACATCTTGTTCCTTTTCCCTGAAGGTATTCACTCCAGCCGAGGCATGAAGCACCTGGGGGTAAGAAGCAGATGAAAGCCGGAAATACAAAACTCAAGGGAACCGGTTTTCATTTTGAAGGGGATTATCGAGAGAGGAGTCTGCGTTGGCTCCCGTAAACCATCCGAACCTCCTCTGCCATCGGGGCCACTGCTGCGGACCCACAGGACGCCATCCAGAGCGTCCCACTCCTGCAGCCACGGCCAAAGGGGAAGGCACTTCCACCTGGGCGACTGGAGCCCCATGATCGGAGGGTTGGGGACCACTGTCCGGGCAATCGCCCTGCATAGAAGGCAGCGGATGTTTACTCAAAATTATGTATTAAAATTATGTATTAGGTCGTAAGACAAACTATCAAAAAGGAAAGAGGCAAAAACTGGTTACAGTTTACATAAAAGAGTCATGGACCCTTAAGTTACCAAAGCCTTCAAATGTGGAGGGAAATGAAGCCACCGGGGTGTGGAGGAGGGTCTTCCCCGACCCCCCCCCCCCCCCCCCCCCCCCCCCCCCCCCCGTCACTGTGAGGATTAAATGAGCTGATCCAGGTAGCGCCTGTCACGGTCAGAACTCTACAGACGCTGGCTTCGCTGGAATCGCGGCATCATCCCGCACGGACCCCGTCCTTCCAGTGCCAGCTGTTACAACCCATGGATGATGCACAGACAGCCCTTACCCACGAAGACCTGCCACTCACTTCATCCCTAAAACATAATGGGCCCCATTTTCAAATGACAGGGTGAACCCGTGAGCTCGCCTCTGGAACAATACCACACAAAGCAGAAATCCAGGAGGGAGAGGAGACGGCGGCCCATGGGGACACCCACGGAGCTGGGAAGGTGAGCAGCAGGTGGGCAAGTGGGAAAACCCCACCCCAGCAGAGGACGGAGCCTGCAAGGGAAAGACAATTCCAATCGCAGAACCCAGAGAGGTCCAGACACCTGAGGGCCCAGCCTCTGGGGCAGGCAGGGGCAAGGAGGGGACGGATAGCTGAGCATATATCAAAGTCCGTGTAAGGAGCGATTCCAGGGGACCCCTCCTGTCACCTTCCTGACACCCTGCAGCCAGGTAACGGTTGGTCCTTTCCCTGGCAGGTAACAGGCAGTCCCCTCTCCTGAGATACTGGGGACTCCAGGCCTTACAGAGTGTGGGGCAGAGAAGATGCCCCGAAAAGGAGAATTAAATGAGGGGCGAGACAACCTCCCCCCGGGTCCCCTCTCCACTTCCCTCTCGGAACACTCACGGCAGCCGGCCCCGCAGCCCGCCATCACCCCGCCGCCCTCCCCACGGCCAAGGACTGCAGGGGTCTTCTCAGGAGACACTGACCAGCCCCCCAAACACTGAAAAGACGGCCACGGGTTGTTCCCTAATGCCAAGGTCAGGCGCCCAGCCCGTCACAGCACACGCTGCAGCCAGCAGCACCTGGGCACACGGTGGGACCTGGTGGCTCACTGAGTGTGGGCAAACAAGCAAGGAACACCAGAAGTGAGGAGAACGTCCAACCTGAGATGTGGTGACCAAAAAACAACAAAAACAAAGGACAAAAACACAACATGTAAAACCAAAAGAGGCATCAGGAAGCAAAAAAATTTTTTTAACTTAAAAATCTATCATTAAGGTGCTAGAGATAAGAACTGGGATCTACTGGGGGGAGGGGGAAGATGCTAAAAAAAAGTCAAAGATTCAACTTCTAATTAATATGAGTTCCAAGAACAGAGTACATTTTTCAAAAAACAGGAAGGGAAAATTGTCAAAGAAAGAATACAGGAAAACTTCCCGCAACTGACTGACCAGCATGAACTCCAGGCAGAAGGGCCCAGTGAGAGCCCAACGCAACAGAAGGAAGACGACGCTCATCGGGGCATGTTACGGTGAAATTTCAGGGTGAAGAGAAAAACCCAAGAGAAGGGAAGCAGGAGGCATGGGGCTTCCCCACAACAAAGGTAAGAGTGAGAAATCGACGAAGCATCGCTTTCCAAATCGTGACGGAAATTCTTTTCAAGGAGGATTGAGTGTCCCAGCGAACCACCAACCTGAGATCAACAATGAGGCTGGTGGGACACCACCAAGCACAGGAGTGCGGCACAGGAGACCCCCAGGGGGCCGCAGGCCAGGACACTGGGACCACAGCAGGCCTGCAAGCAGCCAGTTCAAGGAGCACAAGCCTCCCTCCCAGGGCTCTTCCTCCCCCACCCCCAAACCCCCCATCCCTCCCAATGTGACAGGTTCCTGAGAACACTCCCCACCTGAGAGGAGACGCCCCTCCTGCTGAGCTCAGGAAGCCTCACTGATTCCTTGCGGAGGAACACTAGGCCTCACTCAGGGCCCGGGACCAAGTCTGGGACAAGACAGACCACGCTCACCCCTGCGTAACAGACACGGTGAGGTGACGGTAGGTTAGCAGTGAACACGCATTTCACCAGACGGATGGCGTTCGGGGACGCTGGAAGGGTGCAGAAACAGGAGATGGGGGTGCGGGGGGGGTGGGGGGGGGCTTGAACCACATGCTCAGCCTCCTTAATGGAAAACTGAAGGCTCAGGAAGGAGCAGCACCAGCCCGGGGCTCACAGAGGGGGACGTCCAGGACAGAGCATCCTCAGGGAAGGTATTTTTCATTATGAGCCCAGAAATACTATTTGACTTTTTAAAAGCTATGTCTCTGCATTACTTTGAGAAAAATAACAATTAAATTAGAAGAGTAATGAAATATGTAGGGGACTTTGAGAGTGAATCAAGAAGGGAGAGATGTGCAGCGACCCCTGAGGACGGGACGGGGGTCCAGATGAGGCGTAGGGCTGGGTCCCGCAGGACGGCCCCTGCTCCTTGGGGGCCTCGGCGTCCACCCCGTGGTCGGGCCCAAGCCCCACCTCTGGGGAGAAGGAGGCACCAAACCAACTCCCCTCTATCATTTGATGACATGCCGAGTTGCTTATTTCGGTCATCTCACAATATAACATAACAAAGCAAAAGCCAAGCAGCTCAGCATGGTTCTCAGGGGCTGTGCGCGCACACACACATTTTTTCAACTTTCACCACGAGTGAAAAACAGGCAGAACTACTCTGAATGGTAATTTGGCGGTATATTTCAAAAGGCTACAGACAGCTGCCCTTGACCCCACAGTTGCACTTCCAAGAATGTAACCTACTCTTTGGTAAAGTCTACGGTGCATTCTGGAACAGTGACCTTCAACTGTAAAAGTGTGCAAGAATACTGACTCCTGGGCCTCACCCCCAAGTCGCTCTGATGTAATTGGTCTTTGATGGGCCTGAGAATCTGTATTATGCAGCCAAGAGGGAGAACTCTTGGTTTATAACAAAGAAAACTGGAAACAGCCTAAATACTCCACAGAGAGGACTAACTAAATCTATCATGATAGGGCCAATGGAATCCTAGACAGTCTTAAAATAGTGTGGCAGAAAAAAGGCATCTCATTAAGCATATTTATTGATATAAACAAATACTTACAATGTGCTGTTAAGGTAAAAAAGCAGATTATCAAAATGTATACATAATATCATCAATTGTGAGGAAAACTATATATAAAAGAATTACCACCATTCTGGAATTAAATGCATCATTGGCAACAGCCATAATGTCTTTGAGTGTGGAAAGATTTAATTTAAATACTTTTGTTTATCTGTATGTTCTAACATTTCTGCAAAGTTATTACAGACACTACCTTCTAACGTTCAAAAACGCTTAGGCACGTCACTTGTGAGTTGTAAGCATTTTAACACTGTGCGTATGGATTTCAGCTCACACCCCACCCACGCTCCGACCGATAAATCCACACACACAGACACACCCAAACACTCACCAGCAGCTTTTCAGGGCCCGAGCTGCCTGCCAAGTCTCTTCAGGGTGAACGACTTTCCCAGGGGTTTCGTCTTTCCTTTGTAGGTAACAAGGTGGGGCTGCCGCAGCCCCAGGCTATCCTCCTAACTTTGTCACACCCGCAGGCCTTCGGAGTGCCCCCTCGCAAATGTCTGCAGGATGGGGCGCAGGCGGGGGTTGTTACTGTAATAATATCAGAAACCCAGAGACTGGCTTTGGGACCACGAGAAAGACAGCGAGGATGTCGCCAGCACGGTGCCCAGCCCCTGAGCCCTCAGCCGTTCAGCACCACTGGTGGGCGCCGACGGGGGAGATGAAGGAAGAACTGACGCTAACTGGATGGACACTCAGAGCAAGGATGTGTTTTCCCAACGGGAGGGAGGGGCTGAGTTACAGTGGACCCGGGCGCAGTAGACACCGGGAGGGGTGGCCCCTGTGGTCCCAGCACAGACGGCAGAAGCGCCCTCAGCTTCACGGTCCCCACCCTGAGGCCCACTCCTTGCCCAGAGCCCCCTTCCCTGATGCTTTGTATCAGAGTGGTCCGCCAGAAAGGACCGAGTAAGCTGCAAAGTTCTAAATCAATATCTTCAGAAGTTTTGGAAACTTAGCATGAAGGAGGTCAGGGGATTAAGACCGACCCCAAATCCGTGAGCACAGGGCTTTCACAGGCCCGGGACCAGCCTCTCACCAGCTAGTAGCAATCGGGACAGTGGAGCAAGCAGGAAATCTAAAATTAGGCGCTATCCCTGCCACGGAGGACTTACGGGATGGTTAATTGGTAGTCTCAGGACTAAAACCTGCAGCAGGAAGACGAAAACATCTTTCTGGACATCTGAGGGAGCCCGCACGCACTCTGTGAACCTCCCCTAGGGCCGGTGGGGACGCGAGCCTGCCGGGGACAGAGCGGGGACAGGGCAAGGACCCAGCTCTTCCACCTTCCAGCCTTGACCTGTGCCAGAGCCACGCAGACCCTGGGGTTTTTATTCAAGAGGCAACATGGTTTCCTCTGCTGGAAGAGGTCTTCAGACGACCCACGAAGTCAGCTGTTCTGAGGAACAAAAGCACCCCTTCCGCTCAGTCACCTCCGACACCCCAAACCACGAGGATAACGCTCAAAGGTCAGAGGGACATCCGACTCAGCCATGATGTGTTGACTCTGATACGGAATATATACCTGCCAAAAAGGACTCCTTACTGTCACCTGGGCCCCAATTTAGAGCCCGAGTCTCGCGGTCTTGGTTTAAAGGTGGCCCATCACGTAGGCTACATTTCAGGGAGGACCCAAGACGGAGCTGCCATGCCTCCCACACTGAGCCCCTGCATCTGAGCTGGCCCTTATAAGTAAGTTTCTAGAGTCGCAGTTAGACCCGTGGGCTGACACCTGCCCCATCTAATCTGAGCTCTGCAGTTACATCTTTACTGACCCATCAGAGCAGCTCCACAGTGACCAGTCAGCACACGCAATTCTGACCAATCAGAACAGTGCTATTTGGACTTGGACCAATCAAACTGTGCATTTGGATTCAACATTTGCCTAAAAACAAGGCAATTAGGAGAGCCTCCCCTTTGTCTCTGGGGGGCTCTCCCAGACAAATGGATCAGTGTGCACCTGTGTGTTGCCATTTTCGGGACTGGCAAGATCATCTGAAATTTTTTCCAGTACCATTTTTGGTCAGTGCACACAGTAATTAAATTAGGGTTCTATGTGGCCTCCAGGTGTTCTGCGAGATTTCAAGTCAATACGAGAAAAGAAGAGCAAAGGGCTGGAGGGGTATGTCCACTGGTGGTGTGGGCCAGGGTGACACACTCTCCATCCTCTGCGGGGGGACTCACAGCTGAGCGTCCACAGAAACTATCTATCTCCCACCAGGGCTGTGGAGAGCCAGGGTCCCAAGGCACTAGCATGCCCCTTCTGCACACCCGTGTCCCTGTCCATCCCACCCTCTCAACCAGTGTCAGTGGATCTGGTCTTCTTCCCTAGACGGGTCTTTCCAGCCACACTCTCTCCTGTCTGCAGGCGGCACCCCTGGATCCACTGGGGAGACGGTGCCCGCCTGGATGGAGGCCACGCCAACAAAGTGGGGACGACGACTGGCTGGCTGACTCCAGCGAAAAATGTGGCTACTGGTCGGGGGGCATTCCATCTGCAAACCGACCCAACGGTGTTCCAAGTAGAGAAACCCCTTTGAAAGAAGCCTGCATTTATTATGACAAGATGGGGAGACATCTTTGTGTTCTTAAAGAAGATTTCAACTTTCCTAAGATAAGCACTTTTCCTGGGCCCGTCTTGTGGGAAGGCTTCTGCGTAGGTGCCTTCCCATGGGCAGACTGCAGGCGCTGCGGTCCATACGAGGGGTCAGCCTATTGCATGGTCTTTTTCTACCTGCCTAGTCAGCCAAGAGTGAAGTTCAGAAGGACGGGGGTTCCACCTGGACTTCTTTGACTGTGTAAGTTACCTGAGGAAGAGACACTTATCCTAAATTCCAGGTTCCGGTGATGAGGTTATCACAGTATTTACACCATTGTTATAAATATTGTAATCTGTGTAATAGATTATATATACAGAGTGGGACAAATGTAGGTTTATACTTGTGAATACGTGAAACAGTTTATTCTTGTACTATTTATTAACTACCGTATTATTTTCACATGAACAACTGTAAACGTATTTTTGCCCCACCCCGTATAATATATGTAATAGCTTACATATATTAAAAGATTTGGGGGAAAATGACACTCAAAAATCACAATAAGGAAAACTGAGCGAAGCAGTGAAACGACCCTGAAGTGGCCCAGGGAACAAAACAGCACATACTTCTGCTGGGGACAGACGTGGACTCCACAACATTACCCCTGGTTGGTCAAGATCATTAGCATCTCCTAGATTCCTAGACTGTTTTGAGTCAACAGTCCCAATTATTAAGTTCAGCAGGAATTCCCAAAAAAGGGAAGAGCAAAATAAGTACCAACTCTTATAGAGGATCAAGTATATAGCTTATAATATAGGTAAACTTAACATAAGTTAAGTGTTAAGGCAGACAGTGCGGTGTGCCGTCTAATCTGACCTGATTACCAAAAAAGGAAAATAACATGATTTTACCACTACGGCATCCCCTGCAAGAGCAGCCATGGTTTGAAGAGGTGTTTTTAGAGATTTTTAAGGGCCAGCACTCACAGGCTTCTGGATCTGTGCTTCCTGTAGCCATGACACAGCCCTCGGTCAGTCCTCCTGCTTGGTCTTCAAAGTGGTGACTGTGGATCACCTGACTCCAACCAACATCCATCCGTAAGAAATAAACAGAGGCAATTTGAAAAGAAGAAGGGGAAAGGTTGAAGGAAAGAGCTTTCCTAACTACACATTATTTGCTTAGAGTTAAGCACCTCTTAAAATGCAAACAACTAAAAGAAGCAATGAAAATGTGCCTTTCAGCCAAATTAGAAAGGAAGAAGTAAAACTGTCATTATTGGTAGATGATATAACACTGATACTGTAAATAGAGATCCCTAAAGATTCCACCAAAAAAAAAAAAAAATACTAGAACTGATAAATGAATTCAGTAAAGTAGCAGGACCTGAAATAAATATCCAGAAAGCAGTTGCATTTCTATATGCCAATAATGAACTATCACAAAGAAAAACTAAGAAAACAATCTGATTCAAAATTGCATTAAAAAATTTAACTTGAAAAATTATAAGACACTGAAGAAAGAAACTGAGGAAGATACAAATAAATCAAAGCATATACCATGTTCATGGACTGGAAAAATTATCATCATCAAAATGTCCGTACTTCCCAAAGCAATCTATAGATTCAATGCAATCCCTATTAAAATGCTAATGACATATTTCACAGATTTAGAACAAATATTTCAAAAATTTATAATGAGCCAAAAATGACTCCAAATATCCACAGCGATCTTGAGAAAAAAGAACAAAGTTGGAGGTATCACACTACCTAACATCAAACTATACTACAATGCCATAGTAATCAAAACAGCCCGGTACTGGCATAAAGACAGAATTCTATAGATCAATGGAACAGAATAGAGGTCCCAGAAATAAACCCATGCCTCTATGGTCAATTAATATTTGACAAAAAGAAGCAAAAACAAATAATAGGGTAGAGATACTATATTCAATAAATGATATTGGGAAAATTGGACAGATACATGCAAAAAAATGAAACTACATCACCTTCACACACCATACACAAGAATAAACTCAAAACCATAAAAACCTAGAAGAAAACATAGGCAGTAAAATTTCAGACATTTCTCATAGCAGTATTTTTTTCTGAAATGTTGCCTTGGGCAAGGGAAACAAAAAAATAAACAAATGGGACTACATCAAACTAAAAGGTTTTGCATAGTAAAGGAAGCCATCCACAAAACGAAAATACAAAGCACTGAATGGGAGAACATATTCGCTGTTCTGATGATATATCTGATAAAGGGCTAATACCCAAAATTTATAAAGAACTTATATAACTCAACACCACAAAAAATCAAATTTCAAAATGGGCAAAGGACCCTAATAGGCACTTCTCCAGAGAGGACATACAGATGGCCAATAGACATAAAAAGATGCTTAACCTAACTAATCATCAGAGAAATGCTAATTAAAGCCACATGGCTTCCCCAAATAAATCAACAAATAACAAGTATTGGCGAGGATGTGGATGGAGAAAGGGGAACCCTTGTGCACTGTTGGTGGGAATGCAGACGGGTGCAGCCACTGTGGAAAGCAGATGGAGTTACCTCAAAAAATTAAAAATGGAACTTCCTTAAGACCCAGCAATTCCACTTCTGGGAATTTACCTGGAGAAACCCAAAACATTAACTCAAAAGAATACATGCACCCCTACGTTCACTGCAGCATTATTTACAATAGTCAAGATTTTGGAAGTGCCCGTTGGTAGCTGAGTGGATAAAAAAGCTGTGGTACACCTACACAATGGAATGTTGCTGGGCTGTGAAAATGGAAATCTCATCGTAAACGGACCTGTTAAGTGAAATGAGCCAGTCAGAGAAACACAAATACCCTGTCATTTCACCTATTCGTGGAATCTAATCAACAAACTGAACTAACCGGCAAAATAGAGACAGACTCGCAGATACGTAAAACAGGCCGACAGCTGTCAGAGGGGTGGGGGCTCGGGGGCTGTGTGGAAAAGGGGAAGGGAGGAAGCAGAAAAAGAAAACAACTCAGACCCAGACAACAGCACGGTGCGTTCCAGAGGGAAAGGGGGTGGGGGAGGCAGGGCAGGGTAAGTGGGAGGCGGAAGGAGACCCGACTTGGGGTGGTGAACGCACACTTCAGCACACAGATGACGCAGTATAGAACTGTACACCTGAAACCCATATAACTTCATTAACCAGTGTCACTCCAATAAAGTCAACAAAATCTTTTAAAATTTTTTAAATGTGCCTTTTACCTTCCAAATACAGGGCACGGACAGTGACAGGGAGGGCTCTGCGTCCGGGGCTCAGAGACGCTCAGGGCCAGATAACCACTTGGCTCTCCTACCTCAGAGCGAAGCAAATTCCCTTGTGACGCTCCAGAAAGAAGCTATGCAGAACACCAAAGCTCTGCCACCCCAAAGTTTGCCTTTTGGGGTACTGATGGTTTAAGCTGGTTTTTAAGAAACAAAAGACTCCACAACAACCTTTGACCCTCCCCGCTTTACTTGCCTGAAAGAATTCAGATAGAAGAATCTGCTTAAAGGGAGGAGGCATCAGCTTAGCATCATAACATAAATAAATGTGGCAGACGTGGAGAAATCCGGCAAAGCCGTGTGTTAACCTTCCCTTCGGGTCCCACCGCTTCTGGGTGGGGCAGCAAGAACTTATTTACTTCGGGTTTGTTCTTTCCTGTCACCTGTAAATCACCTGCTTCCCCTGTGAAATCCCAGGCTCTTGCCTCCCTCTCCTTCATCCAAAATGCCGCATACACCTCAGCTGTCCAATGCATCTCTGGGTCTCATATTGTTAGGGTGCCCTCCCATGTGCCTCCCCTAACAAGTGCTGGAGACTTTCTCCTGCTAAATCTTCCTCATGTTAATAATCAGATTAACCAGCCAGAAGTACTTAGAGAGGTGGGAGGAAAACTGGGGTTTTGACCCCCCCACACACAACCATAGCACCTCCTACAGCACAAGCTGGAGGGAGGCATTTAAAATAAAACTTCATCTTTGTCTGCTGCACCCACAGTAACGCGATTTATCGTTGGACTTTTTTCCTAGAAGCCATGCCATCCCATGACGCACTTGGAGCACTAGAGGATCCGTTCGGGCCGCCGGTGACGAGGGCAGACTCACGACCACGAGGGTCCGACCCCCACCCGCCGCTCCAGTTTCACGGGTCGCCTCGCTCTCTCCCTGTCTCAGAGCCTGGCGCGCTTTTTCCTATTTCCAGTCTCGCTGGGTCACTTCTAGTAACGAGCGCGGGGCAGCTGCCGGGCCCAGGCGTGGGCGGGCGGCCCAGACTCTGCCTTGCAGACGCTCCGCCCCGGGCTCTGAGTCAGTTGCCTTTTCATGGAAATACTACTCAATGACCATTTTCATAAAGCGTGGTGCTGGCGCCGTTTTGTTTCTCTTGACACCGGCCCAAGTGTTTTTCTCCTCTGACTGATTTTTGGTTGAAACTCGGCGTGTCTTTTTGGGTTGTTTATTTTTTTCATATTATTTCCATTTTTACTGGAGGGGAAACATGAGCCTCGATGGGATCCAGCTGCAGGTTAAATCAGCCACGGGACGTGCCCGTGTACACCCAGGACGAGGGGCAGACGCTGCCTTCCCAGCAGCACGCACGCACGCCAGGGCACGCTGCCCCTCGCGTGGGGACGCGTGTTCGCCACCGGGGTCTTCCCACAGACCACCTGATCTTCGTGCACGCACGAAGCCTGAGCCGTTCCCCAGCACTGTCTGTCCAGTGGAGAGCGCGTGGTCAGCCGTCCCAAACATTCATGGCGCCCCCCCCCCCCCCGCCCCGAGAGACACACAGGCAGCCTGATGGCCTATCCGCTTTGTCACTGTCAGCGTCCAGGCCACACTCCACATGACGATCAGCACACTGGGCCTGGCCTTAACGCCCAGAGTTCGTCAGGACCTCCTCCCCTCCTCCGAGCCTTTCTGACATCCTGTCCTGGCACCTGCCGCCTTCTCTCTGAAACAGAACCTTTCGCAAGTTAAGCGTTGGCATTGTATATTTAAGCTGTGCATTCTCAAGGAGGCTGACTCACTCCTTGGAGGATGAGAAAAAGTCTTTTTTTACATGTAAAGCCCAGGTTTACCTAAACGTAGGTATGCGTACATGTGTATGATGTAAAATACCTGAACAGATATACACTATACCTGTGGTATTAAATTTTCATGGGGGGAGGCATAACCAGGAAAAAACTCTCTGAAAAGACTCCTTAGGGGCTTGGTCAGGGAAAGGGGTTTATACACACTAATTTAAGCCAAGAGTAACTGCATCACCAATACCACGATCTCTCGTTGTGTTTGGCACCAACGCCTCGGTGATGGGCTTGTCACGAAGTCTGAATCTGCCCCAGCCTCTTTAGGATAGCCCCGTGATTATCTCTGCGAGCCGAGAATTCAAAGAGCTATGCTACGCTAATTACTCTTTAACCAACAATTCACATACACGCCACTGCTTGTTTTAAAAGCCAATGGGTATTGAGCACAAGAAACAAACAAACAACAACAACAAAAAACTTAAAAAGGGAAAGAAACAAAGAGCTGATGCTCCCACGCAGATGAAGCAGTTAGATGACTGTACTTAACTCGAGAACAGCAAGGTTTTAAGCGCCTCCGAGGGAAAGGGTTCTCGGGGCATCTTTCCGTTCCACAGTAAGCATTCAAAGCAGCAAACCGTCCTGCCTTGCATCAGTCTATTCCGAAGCTCGCTTCTTCCAAAAAGGAGGCCTGTTCCCGGAAGAATGAGAAGAATGCCATATATCCTCAAACAGAGGAAACGCAACCCTGGTTTTCACTTGCTTGTTGCAGACGCTGAAACGCAGTGTGTAACCTTGCTTCCTTCGCCAGGACAAACGCAAGTCCTTCTGGGCCTCACCTACACTCCTCTCTTCTGGGTTGAGCCCGAATCAATTCCCAACCTTTTGGACAGGAGGCCTGTGTTCCCAACAGGGCCATGGTGCTGCGGCTGCACCGTCTCCTGGCTGCGCCGGCCACACCCTTGCAGGATAAAGACGGGGGACAGTGTAACTCATAACCTCCGAGGTTATGTATGCCGGCATCAGAGAATACAGAAATCACTTTGCCACGACTTCAAAGGGTGAAGGCAGAGAGCAGGGACAGTAAGTAGAGCCTATTTTCTGTCCTCAAAATCCCAGGCTAGGGCAGACATATGAATAATTTTCAAACACCAGGAAGTCAGTGAAGATCCCCGCTGTTTTATAAAGATTGCATGGCGCACACCAAACCTCCTAAGGCGCCCCTGGACCTGACTCCTGATGGCCAGCGCCAAAGAACGCAGGCACCTGCCTGCAGCAAATCCACTCTGATTCCCCTCATTCCCAGACACAAATTTCCATGAAAACCAGACACAGGAGAGAAAGCGAGGGCGGGCCCTTCCAAAATCGCTTCAGACCTGCAGCCTGATTTCATTAGATTCTCGGGCTTGTTTCTTTGAGCCCCTCGCGAGTTGACCGCTGGTGAAACTTCTCTGCCACCGACATTTTAAAACCCTGCGTATAGGCAAGTGAGACCAGGGAAGCAGCGGGAAGGGATTCAGCTGCAGCAGGGGACGTGGGGGAATTAAGAGATCAGGAAGGGAGGGAAACACTTAGCAACACTCACTCAGGTTCCTAGAGGAAAGGACTCTACCCACTGGCTATTTGTTACTTGTCCTGGGGCTCAATCCACCCACACATCCCGAAAGCGTGAAAGTTGTTTAGCCTGAAGGGCAAAGGCCTCTACCAGCCTGAGGAAATAGAACAGCTTCCAAAAGCACATTTTGGCCATTTCACACTTGGCAACACCAGACAGAGAAGCTGGTGGGGAATAAATTTGGGGCTGAGGCAGGCAGCCCCCTTGGGCTCCTGTCCCCTTCGCTGTGCCACAGCTGAGCGCAGCACCCACGAGCTGACCGTCCCACGTTGGCAGGTGGTCTCCAGGGTCCTCCTCAACCACGTTGCAAATCGTAAGGACCCGGCGCAGAAGCAGCTGGACTTCGACCTTCGCCGAGGAGCCGCGGGGCCAGCCTCGGATCCCGGCTGCCAGCAACAACTCGGCTTTTCCTCCCAGGGTTCAGGCACATGTGGCTCCCATCAGCGTGGTCTCAGATTCATTCTGTGTTTAGACCACTTGCCTGTCACGTTCTCATATTTACACATGTTCACTGAACGTAACCCCAAGTGAATTATTTAAGAAGTCTTAATGTGCTTCAGATTTCTCAAATACAATTTAGACTTTAAATTAAATTTGTTCCCCCGTGGGAGAGCAGGAGGTGGAACGCCGCATACGGCACTGAGCGGACACACGGCAGGCCTCAGAACAGACCCTCAGGTACCTCCGCAAGGGTTGCACCTGGTGACCAGCACTCTGCGGAGGACGGAACAGGGCTCAGCTGCAAAATGCAGCTTCAATGCAGCAGAACCTGCCACGCACAAGATAAATATTCCTGCTTTTCTGCTTGTCCCTGAGGGCCTACAACCAGACATGTAGAATGGTATCGCCTAGAACACGCAGCCCCTTTCCTTAGTTTTGAGGTTTGGGGGGTTTTTTTAAAAAAAATAAATGACGGTATTCTTCATCCTTCCATGTTTGGTTACCAATAACTGCGCTGAATGAGCTGTTAAATTTGATACAGCAATTAGAGTTGAGAAAAGCCACACGTATTTTATTTAACAGTTTTATTTTGTTTAGGGTTTTTTTTTTGTTTTGTTTTGTTTTGTTTTACAGTAAGCACTGCCCCCAGGGCAAAATAAACCAGAACAAAGAGAGTGGAATTCCTCACTATGTGCCACTGATAATGGAAACAAACTCTCTATACAAGGGAGCACAGAGAGGCGTTTGCCACGGAGCAGGCACTGGACTGAAAACAAATTTCTCATTCAGGGAACTCTGAATTTTTTGCCCTTTTTAAAAGCAAGAAGTGAGTCAACAGGAAATTATATATACATAGATTCCCTCCCACAGGAAAACTGCGGTTTCGGGGCTGAACATACCGTGCCAGGTCCCACTTTTTAATGCTATCGTCCCTGGTCCCAAAATGATGTCTGGGTGACATGGCCAGTGGGGCCATGGAGCGGATGCAAGGCTTACTGATTCTACTAAATCTGAGCTCTCCTGAGAAACCCTCTGAACTTGACTGTACATGTCGCTACCGAGCACTCGAAATGCGCTGTCAGTGTGAGGGGCACCTGGATTTCAAAGATTCAATGTAGAAAAAAATAATGCAAAATATTTCATCAATGTTTCATGTTAGTTGCATTTGAAGTGATAATGTTTTACACATATGTTACGTGGAATAGATTATTAAAATCAACTTCACCTGTTTCCTTTTCTAATGTGGCTACTAGAAACTTGTAAACCACACATGTGACTTGCCATTCTATTTCCTGTGCTCAGCCTCCGCGTCACCCTGCTTCCTTTTTGCCATCTGTCGCGTCCGTAAGTGGACCCTCTGCTCCGACCGAGAAGACCGCAGCAGCAGAGCCCAGGCATGGATTTCCACGTCGGCGGCCCGGGTGCGGTTCCACGCTGGCTCTTACTGTCTGCGGAACTCTGGCTTCCGAGTCCCACGTTGCTGTTCTGGAAAATGGGAGCGACGTGGGCCCCTCCTTCAAAGAGCTGCGAGGAGGATGACGCATGGCGACACCGACCCCTGCCTGCGCCACCTGGCGAAGTCAGGGTCGGTTACCACCCTCCCAACATCGTGCTCCCCGTCCCCTTCGCAAGACTACGTTTAACTTCACACTCGGGTTATGGAAACTGGCATCTAGATTAGTCCCCCCCAAAACCCGGGGAAAGTTGGGCAGGTCCTGCGGCACGTGGCCCAGGCCCCAGGGAACACTTCCGACCCCCCTGCCCGCCGCCTGCCCACACCCAACAGACACGGACACGAGGGCGCAGCTCCCGTGCCTCCCTGCCCTTTGGGAGACACTTCCTCATCTTCCTGCAGTTTGGCTCATGTCGCTTTCGATTCTACGATTCTTAGGAGAGGGACTATTTTATCTACCTTTTACCCACCTGTTATACTCTACCTTGTTCTAAAAAAGGATGCGAAGAGATCGACAGGGATATATGCAACATAACAAGCATTTTCTTAAAAAAAAAAATTCAAAAGTAGATGCAAAATAAACAACAAAGATCAGGGGAAAGAGAAATAAGGGCAAGAACGTAAACTGGAACTAAGAAGGCGGAAGCCCTGGTGGCTCTGGGCACATATAGGCCTCCCCCTGGTGCCGGCCACCCAAACGCTCAACGGCTGCTGATGCTAAGACTAAAAGCGAAGTCCTCCCATGTGTCACTGAGACAGAAGGGCTTGTGTGGAAGGATAACGCGCTCACCCAGCAGAGACCCCGCAGCAAGCCCTGTGCCTGGCACGGCCGGGGCTCTGCCATGGCCCTCAGCGCAGCACACAGAGCACTTGGGGAAGGCGCGCTGCCTCCATCGCCGCGCAGAGTCGGGCCCTGGCTCGCTGGCACACTGGCCGGGTCCAAGCAGGTGGCCCTGCTGAATGTGCCACTGTGGTTAGGATATGCACTCACCCCCTTTCTTAATTTCGTGGAATGTGCATCCACCCCTTTTTAGAGTCCACGGCCCATGCACGCCCTGCCGTTCTACGTTCCAGGACATAAACGTCCGTCCCCTTTCTAGGTCCCATGGCACATGCACGCACTCCCTTCCTACAGTTCCACTCCCTGAAGGCATGGCAGCCTGAGTCTTCCCCACGGTGCCTTGCACAGACTGTAAGACAGTGACATGGCTGAAAGGGCAGCTCGCCCTTCCCCACACAGTTTACACTTTCCAGTCTCTCTTCCTCACACTTGCCTTTCGGTGACCCAGAACATCCTCCTCGGCTGGAGTCCTGAACTTGCACTACCTGGGTTAAGTCTGCCCGGAGACCAACCTTGGCCTCTTCGGGACTCCCAGAATTCCCAGACGTACCTCCCTACATTAATCGCCACCTGTGGATACTTATCCCGAAGACGCTGTGTTCAGAGAAAATGCTTTTGGTTCTTTGGAGTGAAAAAGGGCTGTGGTTTTGTTCACAGGCTGTCGATGTAACTAATAACTCAGGCAGGCAGATGGGCAAGAACACGCCAAAATGCTCTGGCTTCTCCCACCGAACTGGCCGTTGTTTTTCTAGTTTCTAGACAGGTCCAGCACCCAGGGGTGTCCAACCTTTTGGCACCTCTGGGCCACACTAGAAGAAGAACTGTCTTGGGACACACATTAAATACACTGCAACATGTAATCATAAAAAAAAAACTCATCATGTTTTAAGTAAACTTATAATTTTGTGTTGGGTCACGTGTAGCCCGAGGGCCACAGGCTGGACACCCCTGGAACGGTCCCTGATTAACCCATGTTCCCCATCTCTCTTTTAGGACAGGGCTCTTCTATAATAGGTGATCGATACATTTTAATTGATAAATGTGCTTCCAGGTTGCTTAAAATTAATGAAGAAAATTTAACATGACTGAATGCTTAATGTTTGTAAAGAAAAACTATGCGGATGCTAAATGGAGCTGTAAATGGGATCATAACATGCACACAAATGAACCCCCTTCTCTGCCTCCTGGAAGTTGGTTCACTGTGGGTTCAACGTACTCATGGGTAATTTTATAGAACGTTTTGCAATCTGGGTATGAAGAACTTGGGAGAGATTGTTCTTGGGGGACATTCTGGTTAATCACTTGTATTTCCAAGTCTTAGGAAACCGCAAACACAACCCAATTTCCTCACGACGTAGGACGACCACCACTGTAGGACCGACCCAACTTCTGCTGTAAAGTCCTCTCGCTGCGACAGCAGCAGCAGCACTCAAAGATCTCTCCTTCTGCTTCCATAGCAGGGGCGTGGGGGGCGGGGGTTGCAGAAACGGGAATAAACGCTGGTAATACGCGGACCCAAACGCCTTCTCCAGAAAAGACCTGCCCGGTTCCCTGGGTTTGATCTGTGTCGTCGTTACTTCTATTTTAGAACTCGGTCATGAAGTAATTTGACTGCCAGGGTCAAACACACCAGGAAGTACCTTCTGATACTGAAGAAGCAAATCGTCCCTCTCCTCCTGCTTAGTCTGTCACGTCCCTGCTGTGCCAGCCGCGAGAGCCAGCCCTGCGCCAGAGGAGCTGCGGTTCCGAAAAGTGAGAGCCCGGCTTTGCACAGACGCACATCAGCCCTGGGGCGCGGGCTGCGGCTGCAGCGGGCACCCATTCCACACGGGAGGGAGATTCGTTGGAGCCTCCCTAGGCCCGCCGTCGGCTCCTTTGCTACAGGACTTTACCGCATTTCCCAACAGAAGAAACTTTAGCTTCCTGACACATTTCACATCAAAGGTTTATGCTGAGCTTGTCAGTGTGAGTGGTTAGTATTTCCAAACATCTCCTTTTTCTTCTTCGTTTATTATTTGCATTCTGCTTAGATCTATGCACGTCCATGTAAGAATCCTGAAATGCACCTTATTCACTCCTGGGTTGAAGCTTTAACTTCCTGACTCTGTGATGGAGGGGAGCCTCCCTCCCTTCCCCACCGGGCTCCTCGGAGCTGCTTCTTGCAATTCCTTCTCAGAGGCCTGAGATCCCCATTCACTCCAGCTTCCAGCAGAATCCAAGCATCAGAGACACAGAGAGGATGGAAGGAAGAACGCTTTTCCCGCGGCCGATCCCAATCGACATGTTAGACTGAGGCAATGGGTAGTAAACAGAGTAAGGGCCCAGGTTCCTCCTGCTGTTGCAAACAGTCCCAAGCCTGGTGTCCGTGGTAGCTCCCGCAGGGAGGCGAGCAGCACCTGCTAATTCATCTCCATGAGGGCAACAATGAATGCACCCTCAGTGCGTCCTCAGTGCGGCCACGCACACCTCCCCGCTCAGTGCGAAGGGAAAAGGGGCATACTTCAATTCAGACTTTTACTTTGCAACTTGAACCCTGTTACTAAGCCCCAAGAACCCATAACCCACATGTCTACTCCATTGCATAGAAAATGAGCATTCCCACCAAGAATGGAGAATCACTTAACACAGTGATTTCCAACCGGTGCGCCACGGCAGGCCCACAGGTGCGCTGCAAGAATTTTTAAAACACGCAGGGCCTGACTGAGGAGTCAGGGGCATGGGGCTCCTTTCCCTCAGGTTGTCAAATGAGCAAATGACAGCGGCCAACACAACAGTAGCCGCCCTGTGCGAATGAGTCAAAGTCACACCTTCTTTTCAATTTTTTTTTGTCAGATCGGCAAAAGATATATTTTGTGGCATGCCGTGGGATTTTAGTAACTAGTTTAGGTGTGCCACGAGATGGAAAAGGGTGAAAACCACTGACTTAATGGAATAAGACAAGGGTGGTACATCACCCAACAGGGCTTGGCTGCTCTGCCCCCTGCAGTCAGACCAAGGTGCAGGCACACTCCACCTTTAAATGAAGACTTGAGAACCTCTGCCAAACCAACCCTTCATTGAGAGAAAATAAGGACTTCCAGTTTTGAGTGGTTTCTTAATCACCGTAGATGTGCCTGTTTTCTCTCCTATTCATTGGAGGGATGTTTTTCTCTCCCTTGGGTGTGTTCTCCAGAGGGGGTGCGGGATGACTATCGGAATAACATCAATATTACTCGTAAAAGGAATCCTATATAAGAATCAGCCTGTGTGAAAGCCTCGCTCCCACCAAAACAATTCCAATCACAGGCTATGTTTTAAACAGAGGCAGCTGCAGACCTAAGTTTTAAAAACCTTTACACAGGCTAAGGGTTTTGTCCCAGATCAGATCTCACATCTGGTTCTCCAGAATTATAAATTAAATGCGACAAATTCATTCAAAAGGCCTATTTTACACACTTTAAGAATATTTTGGCCTTCATGCACAGTCATTTTCAAATAAGAAAAAGTCCCATAGCTGAAGTCCCTTTGCACACACTTCTGAACAGGCACCGAGTCAAGGTAAGCGAGCCCCTCACTCTCGCTCTTAAATCACCGTTTCTCACGCACACTCAGGGTCTTCCGGACCAAGACGCGCCACTGTGAAAACAGAAGTCCTGAGGAGTTAGCTCAAATCCGGGACTCGGACGCAGCGCTGCCTTTTGAGCGCAGCCTTTAATTTCTTGCCGCTGTCTACATTTCACTTACACTTAAATTTAGCAAAGTAATTTTAGATCACCCGCCTTCACCACCTTCCCTAGATCCGCGCTGTCACAAACACGAAGCATCCAATCCTGTCTGTTACATACTAAAATGCACGACATAAAAGGTAACATTGAGAGGGGGGGAATTCTTACCCCTGGCTATTTTGAAAAACGGGTTCAGATGCTAGTCTCACCACTAGAAGTTCCTGCTGCTCTGCAGAATGAGTGCTTTGAATCACTAAGTGTGAGAAGATGCCGAGTGACCATGCGTTACGTACCGCTGATTAGCTGACTAATAAGCCCACTGAGGGTGCAAAGAAGGGCCAGCAAGAATGCCCTTACGAACAGCAGCACAGGCCTCCCACATCAGCACCCATCACTGTCACAGCTTTCGAAGTCCCCCTGCAACGCCAACCCACCCTGCCACTGCCAGGGATCAAACTTATCTGAAATTGTGTCCAAAATATTTAAACATCTCCGTTGTGCCAGCTTGTCTCTCCGACAAAAGCTACTGGAAAGGGTTTCAGAGTTTCAAGGTCAAGGTGCAGATCATACACAAGGCTGTGTCTGAAGGGCTGCAATGCCCAGGAATGCCTGCCCAAGTATCCTCACACACTGGGAAAAGAAAATCAGACCCCTCAGCATGCTCCACTCACTGGAAAAGCCTGCCTGGGAAGCAGGGGGTGACGCAGCCAGGAGGTGACAAAAGAGACATGCGTTCAGAAAGATCAACTCCCAAGTTAAACCGAGAACTGACTCTCGGCCTCAAAAAGCTGGGATTCTGCTCACAATGACTTATTTCTGATGTCAGCTTCTTGACCACATCTGGCTTCACAGGCTCCCTAAGGCGCATTCGCGACATGTAGGTGTCTCCGTGCCAACACCTCCCGAGTGGGGGTCCCTGAAACAGCTGACAGCGCTGGTCTTCATTCAACATGACGGTGTCTCCCCACCACCCGGATCGGACGACCGACCGACCTGCTATGGTTTCCACTGGGAAACCGGAAAGGAGTTTTTAGAAGCATGAGCTCCTCTGCCTGGTGAAGAAACAAATCCCCTTTTATCATCTTGTTGTCGTTGTTATTTAAGGAGAGGTAACAAGAATAAAAAAAAAAAAACAGAGCTAATACTAAGTTTAGAAAAAATGTTTAAAGTTTTTTATTACCTATCCATATAGGCACAATATGTAACATTTTAGAATAGTAAGTTAAACATCAATATTGACACCTTTCAGAGATGCTTAAGTCTTACTTACATATCTGGCATTCTGCTGGGATCTTAGCCCTTACCACAAATAAAATACCTGATTTTCTGAGATTAAAAATTCCACAAGATTTTTCTTTAATACCTACCACAACAAAACAGCAGGGGGGTGGGGGGATATTTATATACTCACGTACAAGCAGCCCCATAACCCATTCAATGTTAAACACTGATTTTCAAAAGTTTACCGAAAGAAGGCAAATTGGACTGAATAGCCAAGAACTCATCGTGAAATCACAGGTACACGTAAAATGATGTACCAAATTTCTACCCTGAATTTTTACAAATAAAATGAAGTAACGATAGAGCGTTAGAAAAAGAGAAGAAATTGACATTTTAAGTGCAACTGGAATTGTATTTTCTTAAACAAACAACTCAAAAGACATAACACCCATTCACTAGTTTACTGTAATTTCCCAAAGTCATTGACTCAAATTGAAGCTCAGATTACCAAACCGCAAGCAGCATTTGCGATGTTTTGTGGCACTCATAAAACCTTTCCTTGGAATTATAAAGCTTTAGTTATTAACCACTAGTTTGCATAGCTCACTCTGTTCCCGGCAGAACTGTAATTCCAACCGTCCCGATTGGTTCATCCACTCCTTGACACGCAGTGATTAATTTACTGTGGCGCTTTATGCAACTGCTCTTGCCTGGCCCCCTGCTGCTGAAGGAGTCTGCGGCGCGAGCTGACCCGGCAGCGCAGGGGTTAAGCGCAGGAATGTGACAGCTCTCCTGGCGATAAGGTGAGGGAGAGCTGAGGCCGGTTCAGGGCTCCAAACTACGTGGAGGGAACTGAAAATACTCAAAAACAGTCCCGGTGGTGAATACACTCTGCGCCTTATGTTATGTCACCCCGGGAAGAATAAAAAGTGCTTTTTTTAACTCACACTGAAAGTTTTCTGAACCACAGAAGCTACAGAAACATGACGAGTGTGAAATCTGCAGCACATATGAGTATGTTCTTTGAAAGGATCAACGAAATTGTTACATCAAGGACAAGTGGCATTAAAGCCGCATTTGCATTAAAATTGTCTACCCATTTTACTGGGCAGTTTGGTCTGCTAGTAACAATAGGATCTAAGTCTCATGCTTAAAAATATTAACGATAACTCCATGCAGTACCTTTGGTAAAACCTCCATACAATATACAGTAGCGATAAATGGAAGATGGATTTCTGACAGAAACCAAAAAGACTAGCTGATTAAAAAAAAAAAAATGACAGTCTACATTTTAAACATGCCAGGTTTCCAATTAAAGTGGAACACGGGAAGCCCATAAGCCCAACAGCTGCAGGTTGCGGTGTCAGAAGGTGAAAAGACAGGCTGAGAGCTGGGCCAGGAAAGAGACGTAGCGGCTTCAGGAGCGCGCGGCCGGGGCGCCGTCGGAGGGCGATTCCACGCGCCGTTGGACCAACCGGGCAGTAACAGCCAAGTCCACATCTGGTCTCTACTTTCAGCCAAGCGTGGGCTTTAATTCAACCCTGATTTCCACTCCAGACAAGAACAAATAACCTCTTGCTCAGCGCCCCAGCTGAGGCTCCGGCGATTTGCTCTCCTGGCCCGGGCCGATTTCGGCGTGGCTGCTCCTCTCCCCGGGTCTCCTACAGCGCGCGTTTTCCAGGGACCCTCCCGGGTTTCGCACGCCCCACCTGACCTGGCGCCGTCGGAAGAGCCCCCTACCCGCCGCCACCGTCCCCGCAGCCGCCAGCGCCGTACCGGCGCCTGGGGCACTGGACTTACCGCGAAGCGAGCTCCGCCGTCGGGGGAAGGCGTGTCCGCACGTGTGCGTCCGCGCGTGTCCGCGCCCGCATGTGCCCGCGCGCGTGCCTGGCCGTGCGCGCCCAGCCGGCCGCACTGACTCCGGGGCGCCGACGGGTTCAGCCCATGGTGTGGGCGCCGGCTCGGGGAGGCTCCGGCTCCCGCCAATCGCCGCGCAGGGCGGCCGCCCCGACGCGCGACTCACGATCGGAGAGTGCGCGCCGGGGGCGGGGCGGGGGCGCGCGTGTCCAAGGGCGCGTGGGGGTGCGCGCGCGTCCAGGTGCGCGTGGGTGCGCGTGGGCGCGCGTGTCCGTGCGCGCGCCCTCGGGCGGCGCGGGCGGATGTGGACGCTTGCTTTGGTTGAGCACAGAGTTGGCGGTTCCCAGGAGGAGCAGGAGGAGGAGCGGAGCCTGGGGCGACGCGAGCGCCGACCCAGTCCGGGCCCCGGCAGCAGGGCACCCCGGGACTCGCCTCCAGGAGGGGGAAGGAGCGAGGACCGCAGACGAAGGGAGGGCAGGGACAGGGACAGAGAGGTGGAGAAGCGCGGAGTGGCTGGCTCCACGTCACTCGGCGTCGCTTTTAGTAAGAACTAGTTTTTCCCCCGCCTCAGCCATTACAGACGTTAAGATAATAAAAGTTAAAACTGGTTGCTGCAGGAGTTTTAAATGACCACCGACTGCCTGGGAAGCTACTCAGAGTTAAGACGACGTAGCTCGCAGACTATTGGAGAGAAGCACCGCCCAGGTGCCGCCGCTGTAGTGATCCTGGAGTCGCTACCTGCGCGTGCCCAACCCGGCATTGGGACCGGACCGCGGGGGCTCGGGAGGAGCTGGATGCGGTCGCGAGGACGTCAGGATGCCTAGGAGACACCCCGGCCTGACAGATGCGGTGACAGCAGCCCTGTGACAATAGTGTCCCCAAGAAACAGCCTCAAAAAGGGGAAGCCTCCAGGTTTGGCTCATCGACTTGGGGGCACCGTGCTAAGATTCTGCAGACGCTTTAGTTGAAAAGCGAATTCTGACATCAAAATCGCTTACCTGAGTGCTGCTGCTTCTCTTCACTTCTGTCCCTCGGGGACCGTCACCACCGGCCGGGCGCCGATCGCAGGGAACCCATTCCAGAGCGTCCTCTTGCACACTCTGCCCTTTCCGACCAAGTGAAAACTACTCATGTCCCTCCCTCTCCAAACTTTAACAGCCAAGAATTTCAGCAAACAGCCAGAAAGAAAGCTAAGTCCCCCCACCCCAAGGGAAGGGAGGGAATAAGCACTCCTTTAATTTGAAAAATAATAATTAAAACTCCCTCAACTTTTAAGGCCGGGCAACACAATCTATTAATTGGTCGCTATTAACATGCAGTTTTATTGACCATAGCACACAGAAGTCTGATTGTGAAGGAGGAGTGTTTTCAATGAGAGTGGAGTTATTTTAGCTGCAGACGTGTTTACATTTCTGTGGTTTAGTCTATAACTTTCTCTTTTTCTTGCTTCAGAATTCTGCTCCATGAAGCAAAGCCCTTAGCTCCCAGACATTCCAAAAAGTCTGCCAAAATAATAGAAAAAAAGAGAGGGAAGAAAAAACACACAGAGACCCCCAAGTCTGGGTCAGGCTGAGGGTTGTAAGTGGGCATCTTAGGTATGCCCCCTTCCCACACACTTTCCAGTTTAAAAAAAAAAAAAAAGCCTTCAGGGCTCCATTTCCTGTTTGCTGGGGAAAAAATAAAATGGGGCTAAGCAGCTGAGTCTAGAAATTGCCTTTTCCAGCACCTATAGATTCTGAGAGGGTCTTTAACCCTAGAGATGCCAAAATGGCTCATTCATTGGAGAATCTACTGTTAGGAGTTCTCTGATGGAGTGCTTCTCTTTTAAATGGACAACATTCATAAAACTACAGATGCATTGCTAGGAAGTTTCTTGAGCAAACAGGCACACCGCGGCAGATCATTCACCAGCCCACCTCTTCACAGGAAGCCAAGAGATGATACCGATAAAAATAAATGTTGAAAACAGTGCCGGCCTCGGACAAGCTGCATCCTTTTCTTTCTGAGGCTATAGGATGAAAAGCAGAATGCACATTAAAAGGCACGTGTTTAGTCACAGGGCCATGCCATCCTATACAGTCCGTGCTGGGTTCATTATTCGCAAAATTGATTGATTCCTTAGAATTGCTACCTAGTAACACAGAAGTCACGATACTCACATGGTCTTCAGAACGTATTCAGCCTGCCTTTCCCCTTGACTCCCAGCTGCATATTTTGGTTCCTTTTCTAACGCTTCTCCAAATAGTCCAGATCCAAGAAACCTCACTGGATTTTGAAATTTTCCCCTTCGCCACTAATTTTCAAACCACACCACAGGGAGCCCTTACCATTTCAGGGAGTGCTTTAAAGTAAACAGACAGATTCTCAACCTGTGCAATGATCTCGGCCGTCCGCTGGGCAATGGCTCCGCTCCATAATACCACGTCACCCTAGCAACACGTCTCAATTATTATTACTAGTACCTAACATTATAATACTATAGAGCAGTACTGAAAATCATAGTGTGTGCTGACAAAGAGCATGTTTTATGCATAAAGACGGCACTTCAATAGTATAAGGAACATGCTTTAACAATCCAAGTTGCCACTGTTGAGAACAGAAAAAAAATAAGTTCAGGAAAAAACACAATATTTGAAACAACGCCATTTGTGCCCCCCCCCCTTGCTACCTCTTCCCTGAAAGACACACCATGGAGAAATAAATGATGGATGAGAGAAAATGTCTTTGTTGTTATTATTACGTTTATTGATTTGAGTCGGGGGAAAGAGAGGGAGAAAGAGAAAGAGAGAAACATTGATTAGTTGCCTCCTGTACATGCTGCAACCAGGGATGAAACCCACCACCAAGGTATGTGCCCTAACTGGGAATCAAACCCGTCACTTTCGGTGCCCGGAACAACGATCCAACACACTGAGCCACCTGGGCAAGGCGAGAGAATATCTTAAAAGGCACGCACTGAGCCCGCTCACAAAGCTGGGGTTATTAACTTTGAAACATCCCAGAGTTTTGCAGAGTTAGGGCATCATCTCTTCCAGCTGAGTGTATCTTGTAGTTGAAGTTAGGAAGTTGTTTCCAGTGTCTAACCTAATCCCTACCTACTACCGCAGCATCCCCTCGGTCTGGTCCATAATCAAGGTCAAATACAGAAAACCAGTTTCAAAGAGTTAAATTGACTGAGTGTATTTGGGAGGCCGACAGGGCAGGATCATGGAGGCACGTTCACTATCTGTTCTGCCGGACAAATACGAGATACAATAGCTCTAAGTTAATAAAAATATCACTTAAAAGGAAGAGTTTTTATATAAACACCTCTTGACACACTTAATTCTTATAAGAATTAGTATTTTTGAGTATTTCATAGCTGAGATGATCTTTCTATATAAGGTTTTGTGGTGGACTTAATTCCTTTTGAAATCCCTTTTATCCAAAAGATGTTTTGGATTAATTTAAGTATTTGTTACTGGAAAATGTCAAGTTCTTGTTCAATGAAATGTCCTGGATTGGGTTGTCACACCTGTTAAATATAAGCCCCCTTTTCTTTTGATATTCTGAGAAGGGCCTTAAAAGGTTTACATCCTTCAATATAGAGATTTAATTGCTTTACCTATAATAAAAATAATCCCTATAAACTTCAGATTGTGGATATTTCAAAGCTGAAAGAACGATTGGATCGGGATGTAAAGGTTGCAGTTCAAAAAGCCTTCCCCTTTTAATATAACGTGCCCGGAGTTATGAGTTATAAACTCCTGGTTATCATTTTGTAAGGTCTGGTCTTTGTTGTCCCCACACGGAGCGTCTGAGAGCTCCCTTTACCGCCGAGCAGTTAGTCCTCATGGGTGCGTGTTAACCCTGGAAAGGGCAGCCTGCGCCTCCGCAGTAAATGCTCTCGGGGAGGAAGTCTCGGATTCCGTTTCAAACGAGGTCCCGGAGCGAGGCCCCTGCACCGACACTTTCACGTCTTCAGCGAGTTCAAATGCCGCAAGAGGCCACTCTGAAGGGCAGCCCTGGCCTGGGAAAGGAGACAGCAGGCAGGCTTCCGTTGCTGGCCATTTTTCAGCTTTCCACGCCAGGAGCGCCCTTCAGCATGCCTCCGGGCTTCCTGAGCCCTCCCCGGCACAGCCTGGCTCCATGCACCGGCACCTTCTTTCCATCGCGGAGGTGGTAGGACAGGAGCTTCGTTCCAAGGCCCACCTTCCTTCAGGGCAATCCAATGCAGAGGAGGGAGGGAACTAGGTGCCAGGGTCTAGCCTTGGGGTTCAAAAGGTAGCATCCCCACATCTCCCTCCCCGCACCACCAGCCTCGTTCCATTTCATTCCCTCCTGGACTTCTGTCCTTAATTGTTAACGAACGCAAAAGGGCAGGAGGGCACGGTCCCTCAGAAGGGTCCCCGACCAGTCCCGGACCTGCTACACAAGCACTGCTGTCATCTTTTACTCTCAGCCGCTGAGAAGTCTGTTTCCTGCGTTCTTTGCCCTGCAGACTAATTCCGGGCACCGCTCGCGCTCTCGGCAGCCCTTTTCGATTCACGTCGGATGCAGTCTGTCTCCAGTCCACACAGCAGTTCCTAATAACACGTGGTGACCACAAACTGCTCCGTGAAATTGCATAATGCATAATTCCTATCAACTTGCATAATCCGCAGAAGAAGTTGATAAGAAACACATTGTTCTCCTGTCAGTGAGCTTTGGTGACAAAGGTTATACAAATGAATCGGGAGACCGTGTTTGTATTTTTTAAATGGAATTACATGCAGCACACTGGGAGATTTACTCCAGCCCTCTGGTGATTATATTTAGGCAATTTGCTCTTGAGCTTCATGTTCTACGACACAATCTATCAATGAACAACTTTGTCATGTACATTTTCGTCAGCGTGGTTACTCATGAGTGCAAAAACACTTACTTGCCTTTTTGGAACACAGAGACAATTTCTTCTCGGGGGTTTTTGTATTGATAAAGGCATTGGCCCCACAGCGCATTGATGCAAACAAAATCAATCCCTTAATGACTTCCTTTTAAATAGTGAACGGTTATCTTATGATTATGGATGACTCGAGGTAATCTTCATGAGTGGAAAGTCTATTTCAGAGGGACTACACAGACCCCGGGTGGGGACTGCGTGAGAACAGGAGCCCAGCACCAGTCAGCCCTGTGGCCTTGGCCAGGTCACAGCCTCTGGGCTGATGCCTCTGTTTTCCTCTCTGTTAACTGAGGCTGTTGGAGCGGATGACCCGATGCTAAACACAGGGTCCCCCAGAGAAGAACTTGGAGTATTCATCTTTATATCCCTACTTTTCAGCATTGGGACTGACTGATTGATTGACTGGGCAGCCTATTAGAAATGACACTCCTCTTGGATGAGCCCTGCTACACACGCCTCTTGCTGCCCCCCGGGCACACATGCAGCCAGAGTGATGCCCGCTGGGACCCGCTGTCTTACCTCTGGGCCCCTGCCCACCTGGTGGGGGTGGGGACTGCAGTCTGCACCCCAGCGACCAGAGCCCTGCCTCCACATCGAGTCACCTTGGCACCTTCAAAAGGAAGGCCATCGTCTCCCCCACCTCAGACTGAGAGAAGCAGAGACTCAGGGGACGGTGAGACCGGCACCAATACTGACGTTTGCAACTGCCCAGGTGGCTGGAAGGGACATCCAGGGCTGAGGATCAGAACTGTTGAAATTAGCCAGTAAATGAATAATGATGGAAGTCCGGAATCTTCTTCTAATGAGATAATTCTAGGAAACAAATGCACCTTAAAGATAAACTCCAGCACCCAAAACAGTCACCTGGCCTACCCATGGGTAGTGTCACTTTCTGCTCGGTCACAAAGTCCTGGAATCCTGGAATTTCCTTCTCATGTTTGCCTCCTTTTCCTGAGCCGTCCTTCCCACCTTCCTGTAGTTTACCATTGAAGACGCACTTACACACACGTTTATCACACAGGTGCCCTTCAGTCACCTCACACGGTGGTGACAGGCCTGACATGCTCCAAGTTCAAAGGGCTCCAAAGGGAGCTGAGACTCAAACCGAGACCTTGAGCACTTTCATGACATGGCCCTCTGGCCACGCTTCCTGATTCAAAGTCTCCCTCTGAGGACCCTCCCCTCCTCTGAGACACCACGGTGGCTCAGAACCTCCTCACTCCCTCAGTGGCCCTGTGACCGGGTTTAGCTTCCGCTGCAGACCGTGAGCTTCGTGAGGCAGCCTCGGTTTCCCACAACTTTGTTTACAGCAGTTACTCACCAATAACCAGTCTTGAAACCCCGCCCCTCACTTGCCCCATAGCCAGATAATCACCATGGGCCATGCTGACCAACCACAGCACCCATGACATCCCTTCTGTCTATTCCCAAGGCCCAGGCCTCCCGTTCAGGCTTTATAGCCTCATGCCTAGCCACCGGGGCCTTTCCCCACTGCCCACCTGCCACCTGGGTGCCGCACCAAGCACCATCTTGCCAAAGAGCCCTCACCTCATCACACCACAGTGACCTTGGAGAGTGCCACCTGCCCGCTGGGGAGACTCCAGATGCATGGCTGCATGTCACCAGGTGAGCCTCTGACAGTCACAACAGGCCTTGCAGAGGGCAAGCTCTTCACCCCCAGACAGTCGTCCCTGTCTACCTGCCTGCCTGGAGCGAGAGGGACATTGGGATTTGTTCAGGAACCTCCAGGAGGAGGACTCTGACACGCGGACAGAACCGGGCTGTGGAGCAGGACCAGATCCTCTTCCTCTAAGACCCCGGAACTTACCTGGCACTGAGTGGGCCTGCAGCACCCCAGCTGGGGTATCCTCCCGTGGTGTCCAGACCTGAGATCTGTGTGCCATTGAGACTGAGCTGGGGAGGGAGGGTTCAGGAAGAAGAGAGCGTGCTGTAGGGAAGCGTACTCCTTCTGAGGCCCGAGGACTGGTGGGAGAGACCTCGGGAGAGGTTGCAGATAAGGAAGTCCAAGTCCCTGCAGTCTTCTCCTGTCCACAACGGGGCAGAGGGCTTCTTACACGCAATCCCTAATGAGGGACCTGCAAGCTCCCTCACATGAACCAGAGCCTGTGGTGACAGAGGTGGACCCAAGAGTGCCCCTGGAGTGCGGATTCTGAGTTAAGATCCCAGGAGCCTGCTGTGGTGAGTGAGCAAGGTCACCGTCAGTGCTGGAAGTCAACCTCTGGGCTTGCATGCCGGGTGGAGGGTGTGGCCAAGTTTGACAGCCCAACTTGCCACAGGGTGCCCAGACCAGCTCTGGACCACGAACTCCAGCAGCCACCAGCTTTGGCCAGGAATGCCAGCACGGCGAGTGGCAACCAGGAGGATAAGGGACCTTCCCCCACACCTGAGGATGTCGGGCTGAGAATCCCATCTCTTCCAGGAGACGATGCTCCTACTCCAAGTGTGGTCCGCGGATGGGTGCCAGTCTGTGAAATTTGTTGCCAGACATTGAGAATGAGCACGTAAAAACTTCCATAGCAATCTGTTGGGGTAATTTTGTTATGTCTGCTCAATCTTATAACAAAATTTTGAGCTTGGATTTTGTATATCTTTTTTTCATTTTTCCTAGTAACTTATTTTTCTTATATTTCATAAAATATCCATTAAAAACATATTGGAAATATTTTTTTTAAATAAAATTAAAAGAGCCCTGGCTGGTATGGCTCCGTTGGTTGGAGCATCATCTCATAGACCAATAGGTCATGGGTTGGATTCCCAGTCGGGGCACATACCAAGGTTGAAGATTTGATCTCTGGTCAGGAGGCATGCTAGAAGGCAATCAATCGGTGTTTCCCACATCAGTTCTGTCTGTCTGTCTCTCTCTCTCTCTCTTCCTCTCTAAAAAAAGCAATAAAAAATGTCCTCAGGTAAGGATAAAAAAATAAAATTAAACTAAAAGGGTGTTTCGGTACAGAAGCTTTGGGAGACCCGCCATAGACTGCACCAGTCCCACATACCTGGAAGCTATTTGGGAAGACATGAAATGTGTGACCTAATCCTGCCTAAGAAACCGATTGATTCGTTGGATCAGACGAGAAGTTCTAAACCAGACCTTCTCATAAAGCTACTATTTTTCCTGCTAATCAGCAGACGGGGCAAAGGAGGAAGCTCGGAGTCACTGAAGAAATCACCATTCTCTGAGCACGTGCACCGGGGTGTGGATTAAAGTGTGTGGCCGCTTTAACAAGTGTTCGGGTCTCCCACAATCCGGGTGCAGGTTTTCTTTTAACTTAACACCCGCCTCTCTCTCACATGAATTCCTCATTGCCCAGGGTTCTCTCCCACCCCCTTCTGACTGTGCACAGCCAGCCATTTTCATTTTTGTAGCATTGATCGTAGTGTTGGAAAGACAATCCATCTTGACAAATGTCCTTTGATTCCTCGGCCTTTGGTACCAGGTGCTAAACCTCAGGTAGCGCTAGTCATGGCCCAGTGCACCTCATTGTACCTAAATGTAATCAATTCAGTTGACACTCTGCCCTGGATCCCACTGGCTCACCTGAGTTCACCCTCAGGTGTGGGGGACTATTCCCTCATATACCAACACCTTCCACCTAGAGTATCAACTGGTGGGAAATAGCCCAGAATTGCCAGGGATTGTGCGGAGGCACAACCTCAACCAATGAAGGATAGTTGTGGGTGGGCCCATACCAATGAGGGACAGTTTGTGGGCAGGCCCATGCCCCAGCTCCCCACCCCTCAGAGGCACAATTCTGAAGCCTATGCTAAAAGGTCACTTAGAGGGTTTCCGTGAACCTGAGCCCAAATGCCCTGGAGCAGTAATGTCTGGCCCCCTCCCTCCTCTCTTTCCCCCTCCCTCACTCTGTCTCCTGGGCTCACTTTCCACATCAAAACTGAACCCAAACCCTGTCTCAGGTCTGCTTTTGATGGGAGCCAAGCACATGTGCCATCACAGTGGGTTGCTTGCTGTCCATGTGCTCCCTGACCCTGGGTCTGCACAGGCGCAGAACCGACCCGCGGACCTGATCCAAAAGTGGACCAAAAGCCAGAGGTCATGGCCAACGTTAGACTCATCACTAGAACGAGCTTGAAGGCCACCTCCATGGGAAATCGGGCACTGAGAGATTTGGGGGCCTCACCCTCTTGCAACCTGACTGATGAGGCAGCCAGTGTCAAGGAGGCAGCAGCTCCGTCACTTTCTAAACGTGCCCAAAGCTGCCGTTATCCAAGAGAACCTCATCCTTCCCCCTTCCCTGCAAGGCAAGCAGGACAGCCCTCTCCCCTCACACACTGATTTCATTTTTCTTTGCAGCTCTTCAAAGTCACATTAACCAAGGAGGGCAGAAAATAAGTGGTAGAAAGAAGGGAGGTCAGGGTAAAACGCACATGGTGTGATTCTGCATCACCTTGGGTGACCATGACTGCCTGGCCGACGGTCAGAGGAAGCAAGTCCTCACCCAGCCCTGAGCCCAAGTCACAGGGCAGCGTGAACCCTTGAGCACTAACAAGCCCGGGCGCTTCTGTCTGCGCAAGACAGAGAGAAGGACGGACAGCACCTCCCAGAACAGCTGGTATTTCTCGTGTCACCTGCAGCACCGGGACGGGCGTCCAGCTCCAGTTCACACGCCCGTCCCTCTCAGAACTCAGCACGTGGTGCGATTATGTGTCCCCGTCTCCTGCCAGCCCTGCGAACCTTGGCACTTGGTTTTGTCCTATTTGTCTTAGTACTCCCAGAGCCTGGCACATGGAAGATATTGAATAAATGGTTTTTAAATTGAGTTGAAATGAATTAAATTTGGTCTGTGTTGCCTTGGATTAAAATACACGGGAGCTAAAAGTGAAGCACGATGGAGTTTGTGTGGATAGATAGATAGATAGATAGATAGATAATAAATATAATGAGTAAATATATGTTACATATATATTCTATCTTTGCACACTCAGTCTCTTTTCCAAACAGGTCTGATTTGAGGCAGATGAGTGTGGGTTCACTCATTCCATTAATCAATCAGGTCCAGAATTTGGTTTGATGGTAATATTCAACCAAGGATTTCAAATCTTCGTCATGGAAAGATACCCCCAGAACCCAGGGCCTTGCAGCTCGGTTCCAAAGAAAAGAAAACATGAACTTTTTCTCCAAAGTGTTCAATTGCAAGGAGTGGTTTTCCCTCTGCGTATTGCTTCCTGGCCCGCAACTGAGTGCCAAATTGCTAATGAATAGGCAGGCTGAGCCGTCCGTTTACCCTGGGCGATCACGATTAAAGTTACGTGCTGTTTATGATACCCTCCCCCTGAGAAGCCGCTGCAGCTTTGCCTCCCCCCGGCTCGCATGCCCCCTGGTTTCCCACTGGCCCTGTGGCTGCTCCGGGGACCAAGCTCCCTTTCATAAGTTGTAGCAGGCCCGCCAGCCCCCAATTCCCTCCGCGGGCTACACCGCCCAGACCAGACCACTTCTGTTGAGTGAGCTGTCTGTTTCTATGGGGTCTATCACCAAAGGACTTGAATTCTTTCACTACCAAAGTCACTGGGCTTTTTTTTTTTTTTTTTTTAACAATCCTTGGAAAGGATCCCAGCTTAAGAAAGAACGAAACTCAACATTCAGCCAAATACAACTTTTGAATAATTTAAATGAGAGCTACTTAAGTCTTCTGAAAACAGCGCCAACCCTGTGTTCTCTGATGTGAACAGAAAAAATAATAATTATGCACCAATGTGCAGAATTTGAGCCCATGCAGATGGCATGTTTTGCACCATGGATGGCGTTACTGTGTTGGAAGCATTCCTGCGGCTGTCTCCGCAGAGGGTTTCTGCAGCCGCGCGCCCTGGCAAATCGGGCTTCAGGGTTTGGCTTGCGGGTAGATCTCTAAGTCATATTACAGCTACATCCATCATCAGATTTTCCTGGGTTTATGTTTCTCCTCATTTTAAGTAGATACATCAGAGGCTGAGCTACAGCCAGCAGCCAGGTTTCTCAGTCCCTGTTTGGCCGAAATGCCTTCTGGCTTCCAGAAGAGTTTCTGATGGTCATTTGACATGTAAAGACAGAATACAGCATTAAGATATTTTCTAAAGACAAGCAAAGCCAGCAGCGCATGGGAACATGGGACTGATGACTTGCTTTTCCACCCCCATGTGACATTGAAGGACAGATCTGAGGGTTTATCCCTCAGCACCTACGATATACACTGTCTGGGGCCTGGAGCCATGAAGTTGGCGGGGTACAAATGTGCAGATTTTCCTTGAGTTAACTTCCTTACAAGGAAGGGAAGCCACCTACGCAAAACTCTGCAGAAAGCCTGCATAAGAGAAGAGCTGTGGAACAGAGCAGAGTACTGTTACAGATGGAGCTGCACGCAACATCTTTTCCTATATCAGAAACCAAGATGGGCTTCCTGTAAGTGGTCCAAACGTATGTGCCCTTGTGTTATGCTCTTTCCACTGGAGGTGGATCAGGCACCAGCTAGAGAAGCACAGGTTCGTTCATGCACTTGGCACACACGTGAGCACCGGGTGCACACACCGTGCCAGGCACTGAGGATGAGAAGATGGAATGACTTGCCCCCTCCAGGAACTCAGGACCTGCTGTGGGCCAGGGGAGAGGGAGGGTAGGCAAGCGTAGCCTCCCCAGCTCCGTGATCAGCGTAACGAGAGAAACTGTCTCAAGATTCACTCCCGGGCAGCCAGATGCAACACAGATGGAGATACGCTCTCATCTGCTGGGCAGAGCCATTTAATTTCAAGTGCACTCAAACCCTATCTGTCTGGGAAGCTATATTTAGATGCCCAAGCCAAATCTCAGCAAAGCAGATGAGTCTCATTGACACAAACATTGTAAGTAAGGTCACCACGTGAACGAGCAGGAGGAAATAAATCTGATAAATCATGTAATACAAATTTCATGAAGTTGAATCCCACCTTAGAGAACGATTGTGCTCATCAGATAAAATCCAAACATGAATTAAAACTGGGAGTCAAAAAAAATGTAGTCAACACCATTCATTCAGCACCTATGTGGATTTTTTCTTATGTGGATTCAGGAGTTGAGAATGGTACCCAAATTCTGGAACAGAAGCATGATTTGGCATATTTTTAGTAAAGCCTACCAACACTTCCAAAAGAGTTTATGATGTTTTTAGCAAGAAAGTAAGTGCTGGGGTCTGGCTGACCCTGCTAAGAAAACTGAGTATAAATTCAAAACTGAAATGATGCCATGAGGCTCCCCAGACCACCTTGGCCCACGAAAATCGTTTATTTCCCCGTGATTAGTTCAAGGCACCAGAAATGTCCTCCTCCTCGTGTAGTTTGTCCCTTTCTGCCTCACGAGACCAGCCTGTCCCTCTCTCTCCACGGGAGTCATTTCTCAGCTCTCAGGCCCTCTTGTCTGTCCCCGAGCTTGGGGACTTCGCCCGCTGAAGAGTCAGTTCCGCCTCTTCTCTCTCTGCTGCTTCTTGGACTCTCGGCACGAGTCAATGCAG
Organism: Anoura caudifer; assembly: GCA_004027475.1. Lineage (NCBI taxonomy): Eukaryota > Metazoa > Chordata > Mammalia > Chiroptera > Phyllostomidae > Anoura > Anoura caudifer. The sequence continues at coordinate 128,242 of PVKU01000991.1, forward strand.
ACACTTAAGGATCACTGCTGAACCACTGGTTCAGGGAAAGCTGTTGCTAAATCGCCTTTGAAACAACTACAGCACAGCTGATTTTTCCACAGTTCAGATGACACCAATGCATAAAGTAGATGCTCCCAGAAATCCTTGTAGGTGGCTTAACAGCTTCTGAAGAATTGAGAATTTCTCCCGAGTTCTATAAGACGATTTTGCATATTTTTAGGAAAGGGCTAGCAATATAGCCCATAAGGAGCTCATCATACAAATTCCAACAATGGGGCACCCATGGGCCCATTAACCAGAGGCACCCCATTGTTGGATATATTTTAAACTAGAATAGAGAGGGAGATAGAAAAAGTCAGTGTCCAAAAGAATTTGAATTATTTTATCATTTGTTTGAAGTGTATTGTCCTATTGCATAGTCACTACTTCTGTTTTGCTTTGTGTCGGTGGTAACTGAAACCCATCCTCACTGTTCTGAGAAACAATCACTTCATTTTTGATATTCAATGAGCAGCATGATTTTATCCTTCCTTGTCTTTAAAAATTGTTTCTATATTATTACCTGTACTTGTTAATCCCAGAGGGAAGCAGCTCGTTCAACAGAAGAAAGCAGCTTCATCTCCAAGGAAACTTCAGATATTTGGGACGAGATGGGCAGCTTTAAACAACCCAAGCGTGGCTCTCCCCTAGCCCTTGTTGGGCCGTCACACGGTCCTTCAGCTGCCCGCCTCGTCTTTGTGGCATCTCATCTTATTAAATAAACCCACCTGTACTAACGTTGTTTAAGTCTAGTCAGGAAAGAAAATGACTCTGTACCCCCCAAGGATGGGATGTGTAAGAATCCTTACAATGAATAAAGAAAGGGCATTCATGCGATCAGAATTGCTCCATCTTCTTTGATGAAGTAACTCGAGTTTCACTGGAATCATCAGCACACTCGACACGATGTGCCCCTGGTAATAGGATGACAATTTTTCACTCCCCAAAAGCCGTTTTATAAGACGATGCAGATTTCAGCAGCGACATAAATAACAGTGTTGTTTGAAAACTCACGAGGCAGCTTCCTGTTTGTTTCTCTGCCTCCTTCCCCACCTCCCTCCCCACCCAGCCCTCCCGCCTCCTCCCAAACCACACCTCTCTAGAAATACTCGCTTTCTTAATGAAAACCATATTTAAGGGAAAAAAAGAGAGAGAGAGAGAGAGAGAGAGGGTTTGCATGACCCGTTGAAACGCCTGGACAATCTTCACTGTCAGCTTCAGACGACACGTGTCTCAGGAACGTCTGGGCCCCTGCTTGTCTGGCAGAGAGAGCGGTGTCCCACATCTTTATGAGAAAGAGGGACAAAACTTCTGTTTTTGGCATTTTATATTGGAGTCTGTTTTAAGTGGGGAGGAAAAAAATAGCAACGTGGAGTCTAGACAGAGGAGATGGGGGTGAAATCTGGAAGCCATTCCCCAGGCGAGGGCAGCGGCTGCCGTCGGCGAGGATCACCTTACACGGCCTAATTACACATGAAAAATGTGCACGCCGCTTCACTCGGCTGCTCGGAAAAATAGGTGCTCGGATGGCACTCTGAGACTGTGGCCACTGAACCAAACGTATGTTGTGGACTTGGGACACCTCACTCCTGCCTTTTGCAATGTGATGTGTTTGGGTGGGTTTTCTCCCCCCACCCAGGGCAGTCAGTATTCCTCTCGCCCCTCCAAATATTTTTAGTGTTTTTTAAATTAGGCGCATGGACACACTCTATGAAGAATATGTAGATGTGAAAGCAGGTTGCATACGGGATGAAGTCAGACACGTTTCTAAGGCGAAGTCTCCACAAAGACTTGGCTCCACACTAAGATGGAGACGCCGGAGGCCTGCTGGGCTCTTAGGGTCTGATTCACGGCGAGCCGAGGTGTTGTTGCGACGACTTCTGAACCACGCACCTGGCCTGCTCGTGCAGTCACGGCGCTCTCGCTAGGCATGTCTCTGTGGTGGAGGCGGGATAATGATTTTTTTAAAGAGTCCTCTAATACAGTGTCTTTTTCCAAGACTTCAGAGCGTGTTTCAGATATTAATATTCTGTCACACGGCATTCCTGGGGCCTGAGGAGGGGACGAGGTTGTGACCAGGAACCGAATTGGCAGAGGGCGCTGTGTGCAGCTTCTGAGGCTGTTGTGTCTCTTCACCTGGAAAAATGAAAGAAGAAATTCAGAACCTATCCTAACATGACAGAGCAGAGCTAGCTAGTGTGTGCGTGTGTGCGTGTGAGTGTGTGAGTGTGTGTGAGTGTGTGTGTGAGAGAGAGAGAGAGAGGTAGAGAGACATGGAAAGAGGGAGACAGAGGTGCAGAGGAAGAGAGACAGAGACTGAAACATCGAAAGAGAAAACGAGAGGTGCAGGGAGACAGAGGCAGAGAGACAGGCAGACAGAGAGGAACAGAGGCGGACAGAGAGAGACTATGGTTTCTTAAATGAGAAATGAAATACGCTTTAGTGACTGGTCCAAGTTCTCGCAGTGGCATTTATGGTTGAAATGAAAATAGAGGCATTTCCATCAGCTGCTTTGCACTCTCCAGCCTTCACTAAGAAAGACGAACAGAAGAAAGTATTTCACGAGAATAATAGTACGCATGGCCTGCCGCAACGTATAACCTGTTCTCACACTTTCTACGTTGTTTTTCTGCTGACTACCATCCTTGCTCCAAATCTTTGCTTTGGACTTAGAAACTCACTCAACTCCATCATTCGATGCTTTGTTTGAACTTGACGGGCAAATCTGACCATCGGCCCTTACGAACTTAGAGTTTGTCCACAACAGGAAGACCCTGTCTGGACTAGGGACTTGGGTGCCGAGGAGCAGCGGCTGATTCTGTGAGGGTTTTTGTACAGGTGTCTCCACCTTTACAGCCAGGTAAGGTGGGGCAAAGGCGCCTCCCTCTGTGACAGCAGCGAGTCCCGGAAGGATGAGAGGGACATCATCGTGGTTCAGGGGACAGGGTGGCGGCTGGAATAGAAGGAGCACCGGAAGGAAGAGTAAAGGCGTTGACAGGAAAGCCACGGTAGGGGGAGGTTTAGTCCCCTCCTGCCAAGGCCCCAGGTCACCCTTGGCCCAAGTCCCAGGCCTCCCCCGGAGCGGAGGGGCCTCCCCACCCACCAAGGTCCTTCCTTCCTCGGTGGGACCCCCAGTGCCCTTCCATGCGCGCCATGGACCCCCTAGCTCTGCGGGATGCCCGTGAGCTGCTTCTCAGGAAATGTTCCTAACCCATGAAAGCAACTCAATGACACTGACACAAGATATCAAAATATGACAACAACAATCGTGTGACATACATGCTTCTTCATTAACTCATTAGATAAAATGAACTATGGGTGCGTCTGATCGTAATAATACTGAAGTCACCATGAGCAAAATCCCTATGTCAAAACCCATGTCTTTGACGACGAAAACATGCCATGGAGATATATGGGAATTGTGTTGGTGACAAAAATCACATGTAGTGCAAATAATAATGGGGAGGGGTTACCTTGTTAATATCAGCAAGGCAACAGTGGAAACTGGATTTTTCCCTCTTATCCAAGTTCACCAGCACCAGGTTATATACTCAGGTCTTTGGAGAGCTTTTTAAAAATTCTTGGAACAAGAGCTTCACTCTTAGCCCCCACCTGGAGGGGGCAGCAGAGAGCCACACACCCATAGCCTCCCCCAGGGATCCTAAGAGTGCGCACACCCTGCCTTTCAGCCAAAGACACGGAAGCATTCTCACCACTTTTGGACCCCATCGTGGGACTGGAAAGCGTCCCCTGAAGTCCTCAGCTAGTCCCCAGCCTCTACACACTATTTCCTTCAAACCTCCCACCACCCATCCATGCATTCACTCACGTGTGCCCTCAGCAAATGTTTATTTGGTGCTGACTTTGTGTGTGCACAGGCGGAGGTCTTGACACACAGCACTGGAGAAGACCAATCCTGGCTGTCACGGAGGAGGCATGCAAGGCTGGGTGGAGGGGGAGACGGACCACATCCCCAGGTGATGAGCACTGAGATAAGGCCCCCAAAAAGGGGTGGGGGGAGGACAGAGAGTCCCCGGAAGCTGGAGGTCAGGGAGGGCCTGGGAGACAGTGAACAGAAGCTGAAGGGAGGGATAGGGGAATAACAGGGAGATACTGGAGGAAGGGTCCCATGTGGCAGTTTGGGGGAACAGCAGGGACGGAGGAAGGCTGGAGCCTCGTGGGCAGTGGTTAATGAGCCAGGTCTTGTGGGCCACAGGGCCTGGGTCACCTTGTGGAAGGCTCACTGGCCACCTTGGGGAGCAGAGACAGCAGGGTGACGAGGGGGACACAGGAAGAGGCTGCTGCGATAGGGCTGGCAGACACGGGGAGGCTGGACCCGGCAGAGGGCCACTGCAAGCACACCCCCGACTCTGGTTCAGGGCGGAATCTGTCATCCTGTCAAGCCCCCAGGGGCAACCATGGTGGGGACAGCGAAAAAGCACCGAAGACGAGGAGCCTGTTTTGACATTCGATCCTGTGCGCCCCTCAGCAAGGGTTGTTAAATAAAGTGGGGCGACCCCCTCTGTGGTCAACTCGCAGCAGCCACAAGACTCGATGGACCCCGTGGAGGGGGAACCGCACAGGGGCACGCCCCGTTCCAGTGCACCATGCCGTGCACACTCGTCACAGCTGACCATTTCACTCCACAGGAATCGTGTTCCGCTAACGAGCAGCCAAGGGGTTCATTCTCAATGTTAAGTCTAGTGTGCACCTTGCACCGCCCTCTGAACGTCCGTGGCCCTCCATCTCCGATTTCACAACGGCGGCAGCTAACACTTGGATGGTGTGTGTTCCCCAGGGGACCCGGCTGAGCACTGCGCACAGATTACTTCAGTTCGCCCTCACCAACACCAGCAGGCGGATACCACTGTTTTCTTCGTCGCTGGCGAGGGATCGCAGAAAGGGAGCAGGACTTGACCAGTGTCTGGTAAGACGTGGCAAAGCCACGCACACCATCTGCTGCTCAGGGCGATGTCCAGAACCAAACCTGAGGCACATCCCAAAGGTCTCAGCAGATGCCAAGGGCCTGGGCCACCGTGCCATGCGGTCGCCACACGTGGCCAGAATGCGTCCCACGGAGGCTCAGGGCCCATTTCTCCACAGAGTTAGGAACCGCTGGTCAGTGGTAAGAATCGGACCGGGATTCTGATGACCAATGCCACCCCCCAATCCCTTTGGGAATGGGTTAACTACCTTCCGTACCTGGGTTGGGGCCCCTGTGTTCCAACCTCGAGGTCCTTCCTTTTGCTCTTTTCTGAATTCTATCTAACTTTCCTGCACCCCTCGAACTTTTTTTTAACATCATCGACCTTGGAGAAAAGTTTAATAGTTCACAATAAAGAACATAAGACCAGGTTAGCGGAGGATGTTGATATTTGGGAGCTACACGTGGACTGTTGGAACCTTGGCTTAGAGGTCGAACCTAGATCCCAAGTGTGTAAGTGACCCGTGAAGAAATGTTTCTGCTCCCAAACCAGTGGCCCAGCAGGCTGGGCGGTGGGGCTGCGACATGGAGATCACCCTCCAGGATGGTTGCTGGAGGTCACGGCCCCGTGAAGTTTCCAGAAAGGCCTTCCAGCCTCCTACCCTGCCCTGCAGCTCCCCTTTCCAAGTGACAGCTGGCAGGCCCAGCTCTGGTCTTAGGGCCCCACGGCGTGATTCCGGTGTCCAATACCTCCTTCACCAGGCTGTCATGGTGCAGGGTCAAGGGTACAGGGAGACCCCCAAGGGGAGCCCCACCCCTCCCATGAAGCTGCGTGACTTGGCACAAATTCCTTCAGCGCTCTGGGCTTTTCTCTCCGTGTCTATAAAATGGAGACAGTAATACCTTCCCCACTGGGTTTTGGGAAATCAGAGGTGGCAGGAGGTACAACGGCTGATATGTAGAAGGAGCTCCTTCAAGCCCAGCCTTCGTGATGATGGTGGAAATCGCCCGCCCATCCAGGGACCGTCTTGTCCTGTGCTCTCCAAGGGCAGGACTGGGGTCTCCAGGGCCGCCACTCTCAGCAGACACAGAGCGAGCGCATGGCATGCCAAGCCTTCCCTGCAGGTGGAGTTCTACCGCTGAGAGTCAGGAATGGCTCCCCGGGCTGCGGGGAGGAGCAGAGGGGACATTGCGGGGAGCTGGGGGCCGCGGGGGATGCCTTGGCTGAGTGGGGCCTCTGCCTGGGACAGAATGGTGGTGGCCTCGAGAGGGAGCTTCTCAGGTGGCACTTTCCCAGCACCTGCTGACAAGCTCAGGCCAGCCAGGCGGCTCAGGGGGAGCAGGGGGTTCAGCCAGAGATAACCCCAGTCTCCTCTCCGGAACCCCAACAGTCCCTCAGTAAATCTCAATGGTGCCGACTCTCTGGACCGGTTTCTTTTTCTCCTGGGCTGTGTTTTATCCCAGTACACATCCTGTTAAATTTTTTCACATGAACGAAATTGTTAAGCACTGGCAAGGCTACACGTGTCCACTATTTGCCATGAGGTAGCACATAAGACATGAGCGTGTTGCATATGACATACATTATCTATGTCCACATGTAATACGTTTCGTACGTTCACCTATGCATGTCGTTAATGTGGAGGGATGGGTAGGTGTATCCCAAATCTCAAACTGTGGCCATCCCTGGGGATGGAATTAAAGATGGTACTTTTCTCTCTTCTTCATACACCTCCAGTTTACTATTTTTACATGCTTGAATTTCCTACTTTAAAAAAAATTAATGACGGCTGTGGGGAGGTCTGGAGTTTTGGGTTTGATCACAGAACCAGAGGGTGTTGGAGCTGAAAGAGCCCCTGACACCGCGTTCCTTCAGCCTTTGCCATCTGTCCTGGCTGGAAGGGGCCCCGCTCGCCGTGGGGCGGCCCGGCTTTCCGTGGGCGCGGGCGCAGGACAGCCCTCTCCCGGAGGGACACTGAGCTGCGTGAGCCCTCACCGGTGGGGACCTCACATCTGCGGCTTGTATGCCCCAGGGAGAGCTTCTGGTGCCCTGTCCTGGGGAAGCGGCAGGCTGAAGTGCCCTGTCCTTCTGTCCCCCTTCATCCAAACCTGGCCCCACTGGAGGGCGCCCCTTCCCACCTGCCTGAACCCCTCCCTTCCAGTTGCCACTTGGGCTGCTTGTGGAGAAAGAACAATTGGAAGGGTGACTAGTCAGCCTGCACTTTAAACAGCACAGGTATAAAGGGGTGAGGGGACAAGCCTGTGATGAGTGACCTACGAACCCTGCAGAACGTTCTGGGCTTTTAGCTCTGTCCTTGCCCCCACCCCTGCTCCTCTGACTTACCCATTAGTCCTGCTGCCTTTGTCTTTCCCAGCCTTCTCGCCTTTACGTTTGCCGTTTCCCATGTCCTCTGCCGGCATGCCCTCCCCCTGTACGCTTCCCTTCCCCTCACATCTTCCCTCCCCAAAGGCTTTACTGACCAGAGTGTGGAACGAAGACCCTGGCTTCAGCGTATTGGGTTAAGAACAATCCTTTTAGTTTTTTAATTTATTAAGATTATTTTTCTAAAACACCCTAGGTGATTTTTTTAAATGTCCTAATGGTTCTTGATGGATTTCTTCTAAGTGTTGCGATTCAATTGCTCATTCCATCTGTTTCTTTATTTGTAATCCACCTTGTTCCAAACCTCAGCAGGTGCCCTGCCCAGTGTGGCTCAGCTGATGGGCATCATCCTGGAAAGCGAAAGGTCGTTGGTTTGGTCCCCAGTCAGGGCATGTGCCTGGGTTGAGGGTTTGATTTCCGGTCAGGGGGGCACACAAGAAGCAACCAATCGATATTACTCTCTCACATCGATGTTTCTCTCTCTTGCTCTTTCTCCCTCCCTTCCCGTCTCTAAAAATAAAAATTAAAAAAATAAAAAATAAAAACTTAAAAAAAAGCACATAAAATATTTAGCAGGTGATTTTTGAGATTCATTGCTTATGCATTTCAAAAAAACCATTCCTCTCTCAAGGCTTGTGAATTTAGGGGAGCAGTAACGGGCGGTGCCCTGTATCGGGAGGGGGAATAAGAAGGGAGAGTGGGAGGCTTCCGAGGGCCCAGACCCACCAAGGAGGAGACTTTCTGCCTGCCGCTCACCCACCTCCAACATCCCGGTTAGACTCGTGTTTCCCCATTTCTCAGGCTGGGGGCCCTGGGAAGATCCAGTCAGCTTGCGGGCAGTGAACCCTGTTCCACTTCCCAGATATGAAAGTGAGTGAGGGGCACTGAAGGCCCCCCCAGCAGGGGTGAAAATTAACGTGGCCACATTGGAGAAAACTCAACAGCAAGACCCCAGACAAGGCTCCAGGGCGTCGTAAGTATTCTCATCTGGGCAGAGCGTCCCCTCAGAGGACAAGCAGTCTGGGACCAAGACCGGGCGAAGCAGTGTGGACCACTTTGAAGGGCCTGTTGAAACTGGACTGAAGCTGAACAAGGACCACCAGTCAGAACCTCCGCCACCAATGCCAGCCCCCGTCATCTCTCCAAAAGCACAGGGAAGAGTGTCTCTGTTGCACTTAGAGTCCATTCTGTCCACTGCTTGTTGTGACTGTCAGAGTGAAGAGCCAGGTTTGCAGAGGGACCCTCAGCAGGACCCCAGACTGCAAAGGGGTGCAGTCTCGGCGGCGAGCAGAAAGGCGCCCTGGGCCAGCCTGCTGTGCTTCATCACGGAGCCACAGGTGGGCAGAGCTGGAAAAGCCCATGGCGATAGCAGTTAGTCACTGGCAGAAACGGGACTCAAGAGACAATGCCAGACCTGAGTGACCCAATGTCACTCTGCTCTTGGGGATTGTCAGCACCTCTCATGTCCGGTATGGTCGTCAGCCCACCTGGCTAAACAGGTCCAGTCTAGCAATGACCCACCACGGCTCCTCTCGGGACCTTCTCTGATTTCCGCCTCTCGGGGATTGCTAGGTGTCAGACGAGCTGACCGGAGGAAATGAATCACATCCTGTGGGCCTGTCTCTGCCCACAGCTGTGCTAATTTTAACAATCTGTATAAAAATCACAAATCCAACCCTGGGTGTGGATATTGTTTGTTCAACAAGTGCCCAAAAAATGAGGTGGAGGTGGAGGCGGAGGCAAAAAATGAGCAGAATGGAGCCAGTGGGGAGGAGACAGTTGACAAACTGCCCTGGACACAGACAATCTCTTTGTAACTTCTTCAGGGAACCTTGTCACAAAGGACAAGACTGACCTTTTTGGAATCACTTCTCCGAGTAACTTCCCACCGCCTGTGGAGGAAACGAGTGTGGAGAGCCGCCCAGCTTCCAGAGCCGTAGCAAATGACAGAAGACTCCAGCGACCAGCCGAGGGGACGTCTGAAAACCTTCCCGCCCTTTATCAGTGCGACTTTTCGGGTCAAATATGGTGTCATCATCTATACAAAACCTGTGAGCAACTGGACCAGAAACATGAAACAATTCACCCAGAAACCCTTGCCCATTCAGCACACGTTCACTCCAGCACTGGAGGAGACCTGCACCACAGGCTGGGCGGCTTAAAGCAACAGAAAGTTATCATTTGTCCCGGTTCTAGAAGCCCGAGACCAAGACCGAGGTGTGGGCAGCGTTGGTTCCTTCAGAGGCTGCAAGGGAGACTCCGTTCCAGGCCTCCCTCCTTAGCTCGTAGATGGTCATCTTCTCTGTGTCCTCACGTGGTCCTGTGTGTGTGTGTGTGTGTGTGTGTGTGTGTATTGTGTTGTCTGTGTCCTTACCTCCCCTTTTAATAAGATCACCAGTTCTATTGGACTAGAGCCGCCCAATGACCTCATCTTAACTTAAACACCTCTGTAAAGACGCACCTCCAAAGGTCACATCCTGAGGTCCTGGAGGTTAGGGCTTCGACACAGGAATTGAGGGGACACATTTCAGCCCGTAACCAGTAGAAAGTCAAAGGAAGACCTAAATGTCTCTGGGATGTTGTGATTGCATTGCATCCCAGACTCTTAGTCCTTAAATATCTACCTAACACCCCCAGGCTGCCTTCTTCCCCTTCACCCCCGGGGGGGTGTAGCCCACCCAGCAAGGGGGAGCCCTGCACCAATTCTCAAGGGCTGCTGCTCTCTGGTCCTGCCTCCTCGGACCCCATAATTCAGTGACCTCTGACCAGTGCACTTCCTGATAATCCCCCAGACGCTCCTAACACCGGGCTGTTTATCACTTAGCATCCACAACATGGACAAAAGCCCTGCAGTGGACCGGGGGCGTCTGCCGCTCCCTCCCGGGGCGTTCCGGAAGGGGAGTCAGCAAACTCCTGGAAAGGCGCCGGGAGAAGATATTTTAGGCTTTGTGGGCCATTCGGCCTCTTCCCAGCTTTGATGCAAAAACAGCCATCAGTACATGGCTGAGTGGGCTGTGTTTCAGTAAAACTTTTTTTGTAAACACTGAAATTTGGCTTTTATATATTTGGCGCTTGTCACACAATATTCTCCATCTGATTCTTCCCCAGCCAGTGGACAATATCCAGCCATCCTTAGTGCACGGCCCATTCAGAAACACAGCAGGACACTGACCCGCCCCCCACCCCTGGCTCCTGGGGAGCCACAGCCAACCGCACCCTCTGCCCAGTTCTTCCTTTAAGGTCCCGATCTGCCCCTCTTGGTCCCTATTGGCCAGCTTGTCACAACCCTGCCCCACATCCCTTCCCACCGATTCCCCTAAAGGGGTTGATTTGAACAGGTTCTGCAAGATGGCAGCCATGTGCCCCATGGCGAGCCCCCACCACCATCTTCCAGGTCGGTGCTCGCCTTGATCTCTGTCCCTGCTAGGACCAGGGTCTTCCCTTGCTCTGGCCATGGGGTGGCGGCAAGAGTCAGAGCCTCTGACGGCAGGCAGGGCTGTTTGTTACTCTGAGAGGAGCGGGGAGCAGCTCTGCCGTGGAGCCAAAGCACGAGCACGTTGAAATTCCTACTAAACAGCCTCTTCACCCCTGCCCCACCCCCGCCGCCTCTCCAAGCAGCAGCTCTTGAAGAGCCAGCAGCTCTAAGCAGCAGCTCTCTCCTTCCTACGGAGCCGTCGCAAGCTGAATCTCATCTCCCCGACTTACTGGCCGAGTCAGGGACTAGGCAGAGCCCAGGGAACCCTCCCAATGTTGGGGGAGGGTTAGGGTTAGGGTTGGGGGATAGCGCCCATGGTGTGAAAATATCTCCTTGAACAACAGGTCCCCCTACTCTGTGCCGAAGGCAAATCCAGTCTTTTGCGTGAAGAATGATAATCATAAAGTTTGTTAGGGGTAGCCTGGGTTGGCAGCCTACAAACTCAGAGACGGGCCATGTTGTTTTTCATCCCGGTAATTCGTTAATTAACCAGTGTACCCCTAGTACGTGCACATTGGAGGGTGTTCGCCTTTCAGAAGAAGGGTAAGGAACCGTGGAACCTAGGTTACAACGCTTCATTACAAATTATACTTTGATGTGTACCATGACGAGGAATTTCTGAACAGCATTGGAAAATTTGACTGGGACACTAAAACTTGCATTGTCCTGCTCACCTTCAATCATGGTACTAATTATGTTTTAATCACGTTCATGGGCTGCACGTATTTGAAAAATGAGGACATATCGTGAGGTATTTCCCCTGAGGCCCAGGCCCTGTGGTGGCGGCTGGCCCGATTCCGCTCTGACCCAGCCTCCGCAGCTCCATCCCGGACCGTCAAACCTTTGAGGAAGGGCTGTTGGCTGAAGAGCTTGCCTGGTGGTGTCCTTGGTGCAGACGGTAATCACGTGAAATGCAGCTCTGCTTGCACTGGAACAAAGTTTGGTGCCTCCTCTGGGCAGGTGCCTGCCAGCCCCAGAGGGACCTCTCCCAGCCCTGAGACATCAGCAAACCTGGGTTTTGCTGGACAAAGGCCTTTGTGCCTCATCTGGTTGCTCTCTTGAACCCCCTGGATGACTTCGCCATTGGAGAGTGACTCTTGTTGCTAGGTCACCAGTTCCTCTGGGTGTGGTCGTGAGCGCTGCTCTGTTCTCCCGCACCCCTAGCGCCTGAACGGCCTCGTGCAGTGCCAGGGGCCCCGGGCCTGCCCGTCCTGTCCTCTCCGCTGCTTTCCCGAGCCAACAGCTCAGCCTGACGCAGACACTGGCCTGCAGTGTCCGCGTCGTTATGGATGAAATGAGACATTCACACGGACTACGGAGTCCGGTGGAGAAAAGGGGACAGCGTGGCTTTTCTCTCAAGGAGAGCAAAAGCCTTGGCCCTTGACATGACCAGCCTCCATTGGGTTACTCGACACATTACATGATGGTCCTCATTTACTATGCCCAGGTTCGCTTTGGGTGGTTACCTTCTACAGACAACAAAGGAGCCAATGCCGCTAATCGCATCACAGAAGGATATTTGCAAATGAAAAAGGGAAAAGTGGTTGAACAGGTTACACTCCATACTGGGGAGTTTTTAGCAAAAGCAAGACTCAAAGTGGCCTAGGCACATTGCAGGCCTGATTCCCCACGGGAGAACCTATCCGTGGGCGTGGGTCCTGTGCACCTCTGAGTGGGAGCTGGGCCCACACCACATAGAACAGTTTCCTACACAGCCCACCTCAGAGCAGCTGTGAAGCAGTGAGTCTCTGCAGAGCTCTGCGGTGAGAGGCCACCGTGAGAATCCAGACCACAGAGACAAGAGCCACACCGAGTGGTGGCAGGGAGCTGACATGACCTGTGAGAACGCCACACTCCCAGGTGGCACAGGTGGGTCACCCCCACCAAGGGCACCCCCAAATGAGAACGGCCCTGGCGGGTCAGCATGGGTCTCTGAGCCCCTCCACCGGAGGGACAGACCAGAGGGGCTTCTTACGACACAAACTAGACAGACCGGCAAAACAAGTACGAATTCACCAGAGGGGCCGATATTTCTGTTTTGAGAACATAATCACTATTCCCATCACCTTGGTAACACAGCCACCACCTTCACCTCTGACTTCCATAGATTAAGTTTTAAAATATTAATAACATTCAGTCTTGCTGCTTCCAGGGTATCAGGATGTGAACTTACAGTCCAGCCCCCCAAAAGGGCTAGAGGAGGTGGTATTTCTCCAATTCCAAGGACTAAAAGGACCCTTCATCTTTTGCGAGTTACTGGGCAGCTTCTAAGCTTGACCTCATCTCAGGGACGGGCATTGACCCCGAGGCTCCGGCCCTCTGCCTGGGGCATCAGCACTGCGGTTAAGAAAGGAGTTTCTCACAGTTTACAGGTAACATGAACTGGATTATCTGACCGTTCTCACCATGGGCGAACCAGCAGCCTGGTCAGGGCCACTGACACCACCTCTGGAGTCCACATGCCACATGAGTGCCCGGGTGTGCACTAGTCTATTCGGGCTGCCATAGCAACTACCATGGGGGCGTGGCTGAGATGATGGGAATGTATTTCCTCCCACTTCTGAGGGCTGGCAAGTCCTAGGTCCAAGTGGGGACAGGGTGGGCTTCTTGGAGAGGGCTCTCGTCCCGGCTCGCAGATGGCCGACTTCTCGCTGTGCCCCCGCAGGGCCTCTCCCCGGTGTGTGCCCAGGGAGACGCAGGGAGCCAGCTCTGTGCTGTGTCTTCTTATAAGGACACCCACCCTATCACATCACAGCCCACTCTTTTGACCTCACTGAACCTTGATTACTTCCTTCAAGGCCCCGTTACCCAGTAGATGGAAAAAGGACTCTCCTAGGCCACTTCTGCACTTCACTCATTCACGTCCCTTATTTAATACCTGCTCACCAATGTTTCCATGCACCTGGTGCTGGGATCCCAGTGGGGAGCAAGGAGCAGCCTCCCAGAGAGCTCAGACCAGCGAACCTAAAAGAAACAAGAAAACATTCATAAGATACGTCTCACAATGAGAATAAGTGATTTCTCGTTTGCGCCTGACTTTTCATTGGTTTTCTAAAAATCTGGATTATCATCTCCGATAGGAAGCCCATCTGCCCCCCTTCTTTAAACTTCACCAAACAAGACAAGTATCTTTCCATTTTCGGAAAAGCGGGGTCCTCAAACATTTTAGACTCCATCTCTTCTCTGCAGAATTTAAACAATATTCTCGCTACTCCATGTCGTTCACGGTAAATCCTGGTGACCACAGCCACAACGGCTGGCACTGAGCAAAAGGGTGGGTGTGTTTTTTAAAAGAAAAGGGTATGGAGATATTTCTTCCCCGAATAAGTGTAAAGCATCACAAAGCAGCCCTTGTTCCTTTCTTTGCTAATATCATTTTAATATGTGATCTCTACTTTTTTCCCCTCCAGATCTGTTGCTCTGGAAAAAAAGAAAGCGCCGTTAGGAGGAGACGACACGGGTAGGTATAGTCATTACAAACCTGCCGTTTCTAAACTGGGCTGACAGTGGAACTCTGAAAATATTTATCTATCAGAAAATAGTTTTAGCCGTGGGCAATTTGGTGAAAAGGTTGAGTTGATGGAAAAACCATAACTCAGTGTGACTGGCTTTAATGTGAGATGTTCTTGAAGGCCAGCATTAACCAGCATTTCCAACCACCTGGAAAATTTAGACCAGCTTGGAAAAATAACAGGGGCGGGGGTGGTTAGGCAGAGGGCTGTACAGGATCAGATAAATTTATGTGCTTTAGAGATTTGGATTTTAACATTAGATTATAAACGAATGTGCTACTTGGGCTAAGTGTTTAAGCAGGTCTCGCTGACGATGACTGTTTCTCCCTCCCCTCCAAAGGATCGGGACGATTTTCCAAAACAAGGGTTCTGCTGCGTCCGCTGTGTTCTTTCCCATCGGCATTTCTGGGCAAAACGATGTATTTCTGTGTCTCCTTTGTGTGGCACATCAGAACTCTGCCATGGGGGTGCTGGCTGGCGTCTTGGTAGGTGTGCGTAGCTCGCCATCCGCGCTGTGCTCGGAACATCGGCCACCTGCCACCACTGGTGGCTGCACAGGCTGCCCCGGGTGCCAGCACGGCCTGGCTGCCCTCCCCGCTCCGGCCTGCCGGGGCTGGCCTGTTGCTTCGGCCTCTGTGCAGGCGATGGGATGCGGGCTCGCTTGAAGCCCTGAGGCCATTTCCTCTGTCTTTTCACCTGCAACTGCCCTGCACCAGCTCTCCTCTTGAACTGTCTTGTGAGCATGATACGATTTTCTTTGTCTTTTTTTCTGCTTTCACACCAAAATTAAAGAAAGCAACTCCCCCTAGAACGAACAATTGGCAGAACAAAGGAAAAGCCGCCCAGGCCTTCACCTGCCCGGTCCTCCCTGGCACGCTTCCTGCTGTCCCTCTGTCCCTCAAACAGTGTACGGAGTGGCACTAAGCGGGCCTCAGTGCCAAAGCCCTCCTCCCTGATGCCTGCAGAATAGTTTCCAAAACCACAGCTTGGCTTACAAGCCCCCACGCACCCCCACAGCCTACAGCTCTCGGCGCTCCCACACGCTCTCCATTTCCACCGTAACCAGGTGTGTCCTGTTCCTCTCTGCCACCCAGGCCTCGGCACATTCTGAAACGGGGTGCTGTTCTTTTCACTCCCGTTCCCCGTTCAGTTGGCCAGCTCCTGGTCCCTCTGCCAGGGTCACCAGTTCCCCTAGAGGTCACCCCACCATGGCTCCCAGGGGAACCCTGTCACAGGGCCACTTTTGCCTGTCCCCTGTCATTACCCGTTTGTACCGTGCTAGAGGTTTGGAGGGCAGGGCTGCGTCTCATTCCCCATTTTGCCCTCACAAGCCAGCACTGCATCGGGCACAGGGTAAGCGCGGGACACATATTTGATACATGGATGACTACAATCACAAGAACCAGCATCTAGATTAAGCCGCATGAAATTGCTGACATTCGATGACTTTGGATGTACAAAAATGGCACTTGCATGACTCTAGCTAATAAAGAAACTGCCTTTGGAATGCTGTCTGCTGGCCGCAGGCGCTGCAAGGTGCCAAAGTTGTTTGCAAAGCCAGGGGTCTGGACTCCACGAAGAGAAGCTTTGGATAACACAGAAAAGGACGAAGGTGGAAGCAGGGAGATGTTGGGGAGACAGGCTTAGCAGGCGTTTCCAGTCAACTATGTGCTGGGAATTTTTCCCGGTCTCCCGATATTGTGCCCTCGGCCTTCCAAACCATCTGGAAAATTCTTCCGTCTCGACAAAGTATGATCATGCCAACTGAGAACGCCCCTCTGACATCCGCAAGGAAGCCTGTCAAACTGTGTAGCACTACAGGGAAAAAAAAATCTCTAAGTCAGAAAATGATTCAATCTTGTTCGGTCTTCAGAGGGCTCGATAGCAATAGGATCAGTGTGGCAAATGTATAGCATATCGTGGATTGATAAAAGCTGATGCCCAGAACACCTGGATTCCAGGAGAAAAGTAAGCTCACAATGAGAAAACTGAGATGGTCTGACTTGGGTGGAGGTTGAGAACTTGTCACTTGTGTCATGAGTCATCAAGAGTGTGATGGTTAAAAAGGGAAAGGGCCTGGCAGGCTCCTCACCCGGTGGGAAGGGTCATCTGGGGCACCCACCCCACCTCTGACAGCGATCCAGGGGACGCCAAGGGCGTCTGAGCAGCAATTACGGCTCCTCGTGGCGGAAGTCTTCTGTTACTCAAAGGAGACGATGTTTGAAAGTACAAATAGGAAACCACCCCCGAAGCTGAACTGGCGGGTTTGCGCAGTGCATGGGACTTAAGAGAGCAATGTGCCTTCGGGTTGTTCGGACGCTGTTTTGGAAAGAGGCTTCTAAGAGGCAGGGTATGTTCAACAGCGTCATCTGCAGCCCAGACACCCAGGGAACAGCACTCAAGATCCAACTAGGAAAACCGCAATAACCATGCACCCAGCATCCATCAGGAACTTGGCTGCAGGGCCCAGGGCCACACAGACGAAGGAGCGGTGACTCTGGGCCTCCAGGAGTTTGCCTTCTTGTGCAGGAGCTGAGCGGACAGACGTCCCTGGTGCCGAATGGAGCAGACAGGCACAGAGCAAGGAGTCAGGCCATGGCCAAGGTCCTGGCGTGAGGTGTGCACCAGAGTGCCGGGAGTCAAGAGAAGGGTGGCAGCTGGTGAGGAAGCTGGGGAGACATCGGGCAGGAGGCAGAAGTGGATCAGTGTTCGAAGGTGGGCATGGAACCATTTCTCTGCTCCATCCCCAAAGGGAAGAGGGGGTGGGGATGTTCTGTGCTTTGGGCCTGACCAGGGATGAGAATCTCACGGGGCTGGAGTCTGACATCCTCCAGAGGTGGCAGGAAGCTCCCAAGGAAGCACAGCTTGCTCTGATACATGCACAGTCACCTGGGTGTGTGTGTGCGTGTGTGTGTGTGTGTGTGTGTAGAGTGTTTTCCATTTGTGGATAAATTTATCTCATCTACTGTTATTAGTATGTTTAGAATTAGTTCTAGTATTTATTGCTTTTTATGCTTTCTGGGTTTTTTAGCCTCTAATTGAATTGTAACATAACTGAAGCGTATAGAAAGAAATGAACAAACCAAAAATGTACATTAAAAGGATTTTCACAGAGTGCATGCACCTGAGGAAGCAGGACCCCCCATCAAGAAATGGAATGTAACCATCATTTCAGAAGCGCCCCTTGTGACCCCTCCCACCTTTAACTCTCCCCCCAGGTAATCACCAGCCTGACTTCTAATGCCATAGATTCATTTGGCCTGCTTATAAACTTCACATAAATGGAATCCTCTTGATGACCTTTGCCCAGTATCATGCTGAAGAGATTCAATCATACGGTTGCCTATGATTGCATTTTATTCATTCTTACTGCTATGTAATTTTCCATTCTTTGAATGTACCACAACCAACTTACGTGTTCCACTGTTGAAAGCATTTGGATAGGTTCCCGTTCGGGGCCAGTGTGGCCAGTGCTGCTACAAACGGCCCTGGACTCGTCTTTTTGTGAACATGTGCATGGGTTCCTGTTTGGCACACGCCCGGGGATAGAACCACCAGGTCACGGGGTTTGTGAGTCGTCAGCTCTGGGAGGTTCTGCCAGAGCAGTTGTGCAAATTTACATTCCCACCAGCAGTCAGAGTCAGTAAGATCTGCTACGGAAAACACTCAAATGCTCCCTCGGGCAACAAATATATACCGAAGAAGCCCCTTCTCCACCGAGTCGGCACAGGCCTGAGAGCTCAAGTATCAAATATTTTTGCTGCTTTTTTAGAACGAAAGTAGGAGTAGGCTATAGGGTCCTTAAAAGGAAGGAGACCAGGAAGAAGTGTGTTCTGAGGAGCATTAAGGGCTCCTTTCCAAGATGAATGAATAACGTAAAATAAATAAAGGTTGATAAAATGGCACAAAAATAACAGTGAAGACTTACCAAGATCGTGCCAGATGGTGGTGAGGGAACCAGATGTTTCCAGAAAATTATGGTCCTTGTTTTAAACTCAGCTGGCCAAACTGCGGGTAAAATTGTGCGTGTCAAACTCTCGGGGCAATCTGACAACAGCGCTGAGCCCATTTTGCAAAGAAGGATTGATTTCCTTGGATGCGTCAGGAAGAAAATGCTGATGAGAATTTTAAAACTCATAGGATAAAAGGATAAATTTTCTTCTGGAGTTTTCCCATTTTTTTGATTGGTCTCAATAAACAAATTCAAAGAAACCAAAGTTACAGAAGGTGTAAATATAATAGGTGTAGAAATACTTGGTTTCTTCCTGAGATCGAGCAAAACCTAAGATTTTTATCAGGCAACTGATTTTTTTAATTTGAATAAAAATAAGACTTCACATTTTCCCCTCTGAAAAATTTTCCATTTTTTTTAAAAATCTGAGTAAAAAGGAGAGTATTCCAACCAGAGTTAACTGGAAGCACACATAAAATATCTAAGTAGACCAAAAACATATAATTTAACAAACTCATTGGCTCGGCTACGTTGCTTCTTTCCAGAATACAAAAAAACACATCCCAGGAAGACATACACTCACTACGTGTGCACAGAAATGATTCATCATTCACTCATTTAACATGACTTTACCTGGCGGCCACTGTCAATTACGAGGATAAAGAGGTAAAGACCAATGCTGGCTTGTGGGAGCCACAGCAACAGAAGAGATGGGACAGTTGAAAGTCTGCCTATCATGGGATAAATCTTTAACAATTTTCCCACTTTCGCATTTATGCATCATTTTCTGGCATCAGTTGCTCAAAAAAACACAAAAGGTTGAAAGAAATGGAAAGTGAGCATCCAAGGTGGCTGAAGACTTAGAAGGGTGAGCTCTCTCCTCTAAGCTGCAGGCCAGCACAGTGCAACCACAGTTAAGGAGACGCAGGCTCCCCAGAGCCGTAAACGGTGGGAGCCCAGGCACACAGACCCACACACAAGGGCATGAAACAGCTTTAGACCGAGACGGAAATCCCACCCGTTATTCTCTTCTTCAGGTTCCCATGGTGGTTTCTCCCCGTTGCCTCCGACCCCAGCACCTCGACACGGGGACAAGGTCCTTGCTGAGCCAGCCATTGCCTCCCTGACTCCGTCGTCACCACGGCCTGCTCCCGTCTCCCCATCGCACCACATTCCAGCGAGAGCCGGCGGTCTGCGGTTCTTGCCGTCGGTTCTGCTGTGGGTTCTTCTCCGTGGAGCCCACTCAGACCAGGTTTTGGTCCCCACACCCCGCTCAGAATGTTCTCACGGAGTCACCGGTAACCTCCCTCCTGCCCAGGCAGGTGGGCCATTCTCAGCGCTCCTCTTTCTCGGCCACCGCCCTTGCAGGGACACATCCCCCTTGTGGTGTGGGGCGTCTTATGTCCCGACCCCTCCTGCCTCAGCGGCCTCTCCACATCAGCCTCCTGGGTGGATTCTTCTCCCTCTTCCCAGCCCCCACCACTCGAGGGCCACAGGCTCAGGGCTCTTTCTTCTCACCCACGTTACCTCCAACTGGTTCTTGGCCAGCCTCACGGCTTTCAGCCCCATGACACACACCGCCGATCGCCCAGACTTCATATCCCCAGCCCAGCTGCCCTCCCGAGCTCCAACGGCCTGTTCTTCCTTTCTGCTCGGTTGTCTAACAGACGACGAAATACACCTGCACCGGCCAGCGCGTCCCTCACCCAGGGGCTGCCGGCTGCTAATGGCTCACAGCTGTACCTTTTCGGAAGCTTTGCCTCAGTGGAGTGAGGTGCCCCAGCTGGCGAAGACACCTCACCCAGCAATACTGGGAAGCTCATGCCCTTGAAGGGGTAAGCGGGTGCCCTGGCCAAGGACTGGCTGTTAGGGCTGTCTGATACAAAAGCCCAGCCCCTGCGCATCAAGGAGGGACAACTCCACAGTGACGTTCATGCCCCGGACTTGCCTAGGGGATCAGGCTCAGATGGGACTCTGGCTGCAGCCAGCCCCCTGCCCAGCTCAGCCCCCTGGCCCAGTCAGCATCCCACATCACTTTCTCCTGAAAGACCCTCCCCCACACTACAAATCACTGGCGCAGACTCCCCTCTCAGGCTCTGCTTCTAGGAAACCCAATCTAAGAGAGGCACCTCCCACTCACCCGCCACACGGAGCAGTTGATGGACTCCTCCCTCGACTTCCTGTGATCTGTCGACCCTCTTCGTCACAATGGATGCCACCATGGATGGCGGAGACAGAGACCTTGTCCCTTTGCCTCTCCCCATGCTGCAGAGCCCATCTGTCAGCGAATCCTGCACCCTCGCCTGTAGGACACCCTGGCTCCGCCCTTCCTCCTGGCCCCGCCTCCCACCTGCACCACGGGAGGAGCCCCTTCCTGGCCCCGCCTCCCATTCCCCTCCAACCGTCCCCAGGAACGTGCGACCCTCCCCTGCTCAGAACCCTTGATGGTGATGGCTTCCCTCCTCCCAGGACTGGCTCCCCCTCCACACACACACACACCCTGACCCTCCCTCCCCTGCAGACGACTTCCCTGCGACGGCTCTGAAGCCCAGTTGAAGGGGCAGCTGCGCATGTGGCTTCCGTGTGCCTTATAAAGCCACGTTGTTACTGTGGGCTTCTTGACTGCCTAATCCTTTAAAAATTCAAAGCGAAACAATGGAGAGAAGAAAACAAAACAGTACCTCTCCTGCCTAGAAAGTATTAATTAATGAGTGCGACATACTTCGTCTCTCCAGGAGGGCAGAGCAGTCACGGTGGGTGGTCAGGAACTAAAGACCGGTCCTGGCCATCCGCACAGGGTGTGGGGAGTGGACGGGGCACGTTTTCCTGTGTCGTGCTCTCTGCTGCACTCGGGAGAATATCGAGCTCACATGTTGAGAAGACTCTCACTCAGGAATCTTTGAAAAAGGCTGGGTGAAGTGTTTTTACAACAAACGACTCTCAGCCCTACATCAGGTACTGCTGTACCTCTCTGCCTCCTTCGAGACCCAATTAAAAAGTCACCTCCTCTACGAAGCCTTTCTGGCTTTCAACAGAACCCATCCTGTTGCCTCTAGGATACCATTTGATTTTTTTTTAAATTTATTGATTAGAAATATCGATTTTTTTTGTTGTTCCACTTATGTATACATTCATTGGTTGACTCCCATATGAGCCCTTACCAGGAATCAAACCAGCACCCCTGACGTATTGGGACAACACTCTAACCAACCGAGCTGCCCAGCCAGGGTCCCATTTGATTTTGCTCTGTTCTTCTTTCTTTTAACAGCAAGCCCAGGCGCTATGCACAGGTGGTGTTTGGCTAATGAATGACAGGATTACTCCCCTACAAGAGTGACAAGTGGGCTGTCCCACTGGGGACATTTCCCCACTTCCTTACGAGGAGACGAGGTGTCAAAAATCCAGCAAGCTTCAGATTTGTTCGCATTGAACCATCATCAACGAGCATGAAAGGATGCTTCTTTCCGGGCTCTGTGTGATTTTAAAAATACGTCTAGTTCAACACTCTGCTGCTGGAAGCCTAAGTAAGATAAAAAAAATTGACACCTCTACATCAAATATGCTATTGCTTGCCTAGAGATTAATTCAGCACACCTGAGGTGATTCTGAGCTGCATTAAAACACTTTTCTGGAAGGGCTACTTGTCTGTCTGCTTCCGTTTGCAGCACCAAATGACCATCACGTGTCACTGAGGGTGAATAATAAATGACTTGGACCTGACTGGTGTGGTTCAGTGGACTGAGTGCCGGCCTGTGAACTGAAAGGTCACCAGTTCAATTCCCAGTCGGGGCACATGCCTGGGTTGTGGGCCAGGCCCCCAGCAAAGGGCAAGAGACAACTGATCTATGCGTCTCTCACACATTGATGATTCTCTCTCTTTCTTTCTCCTTCCTCTCCCCCTTGTCTAAAAATAAATAAATACAATATTTTTCAAAATAAATGACTTCATCCACCCAGACGCTCCTCTGGGCTATACCCAGTGGCTTGCTTGCTGAGACAGTTTGCTCTCGGGGTGAACAGGATCCGTCGGCCCACTCACCAGGTTCCCACGCCCAGACAAATGGGAGCGAGGGAGGAATCCCTCCTCGATTCTGGAAGTAGATTCTGGGCAGGCAAGCCAGTTGGCAGAGTTAAGCATTAAACACTTGGAAAGTCAAGTAGAGAGTCGGACTGCACTCCCCATAATTTCAAACGAGGAATTACAGTGCACAATTCAAATTAGACGAACATTGTAGTCTTGTGAAAACGCCAGAGAAAGGCATTTACAAAATCCTTCTCTTTTTCCTTTTTTTGTAAAATAGACTGTTACAGATGCCAGTCCTCTTTGTACATGTGCTGTAAACAGCATGGGGTGTCCCACGTAGGATGGTGCCTGAGCACAGAGAGCCCCGGCGCCCTGCCAAATGCCAGCCAGCCTCTCTATAGAGCCTGGCTTTTAGGGTTAACTATGCCACACCTCTGGCGAGCCCCTCACTTACACGAACTGAACAGTGAGAGAGGAGATTTCCCTTCAGTGTCACCCACAGGCAGAGGGAGCCCTTCCCTTTCCCCCATGCGCTCCCCTGAGTGGGAGACCTGACCGGCCCTCGCCAGGGGGCCCCTCCCACCTCTGTCTCCATGCAGCGGGCTCAAAGCCTGTGGAGAGGCACCGTGCGGGGGCTTGGACCACCTTTGGAGCCTGGAGACGATGACGGTCAATGTCCAGACCCCCTTTGCAGGGCTCTGGCCTAACTAGCATATGGACCTTCATCCACTGTGATGCCCAGGGGTCACCTTGAGGTCCTCCTGCCTCTGGCAAACCCTGAGAGAGTCAGAAAAGCTATCCTGGCACCGAAGCCACAGGAGTGAGGTTTTCAGGGCCAAGTGCTGCGCCGGGTGTGAGGGACGATGCTCAAAGTTAGGGTGAAATAAACAGGCCTCTAGGATCCCGTGTGACTTCGGGGCCCGTTCCCGTCCCTGCCATCACACACGGAAGGAGCAGCAGCCCTGACTTTTTTTGGGTACCACATTCGGCCTGACCGGCCCCCCCTCCCCCGACTCCCACCCTACCCACCCCTCATTGTCCCTACATCGCCCCCAGGACACTTCCTGCCTGTGGACACAAAGCCAATGTTCCCTGCCTCAAAGAAATAAAAGTTAAACAGTGGTAAAAGGCAATTCAAATTGGCAAAGATTTAAAACAAACAAACAAACAAAAAAAACCTTGCCAAATCTAGTAGTGGTGAAATTTGAGGAATTACAAACTCTTATATTTGGGGAAATGTAAAATCATTTAACTTTTCCATAAAGCCATTTGGTTACATATCACAAAAGTTTAAAGCCTTTGATAGCACCCGAATTTTACTTCAAGGAACTTATTACAGGCAGTAACAAAGGGTTTATGCCAACATGTGTACTCACCAGTGTGTTTGTCTCAACCCTGTTAATCATAGTAAATGTTTGCAAATAGTATAATTTTCTAACAATAGGAAACTGGTTAAATAAATTAAGATTCATGTACATGATAGAATATTATCATATATTAAAAATTACATATAAAAGTTATCATGGCATACCATAAAGTAAAAATTTCAAAGATTGTCAAACAAACCATGCACTAGTACAGCAATTTTTAAAAATTGAAATACATCAGGCATAAATTTGAACTTTAATAAACATACGCACACCTGGTGACACCATAGAAAATATTTTGTTCTCTGTATTCCGTATTTTCCTTAGTGCACAAACTAACTAACCAACCTGCACACCTGTCAGAACGACCCAAACCCAGGGCCTGACGACACCCACTGCTGGTGAGGACGCGGAGCCGCAGGGACCCCCAGGCTCTGCTGGCGGGAGTGCGAAATGGCGCTGCCACGGTGGAAGACAGGTCGGTGGTTTCTTACAAAACTACGCCTGTTCTAACCATACGATCCAGTAGTCACGCTGCTTGGTATTTACCCAAAGGATGGAAGACGTGTGCCCGCAGGAAAACCTGCACCCGGTGTGCACCGCAGCTGCATTTGTCACTGCCAAAACTGGGAGGCCACCCGGACGCCCTCCAGCAGGCGAGTGGGGTAAGCTGAGGCCCATCCAGACAAGGGAACGTCACTCGGCGCTGGAAGGAAGTGGAGGGACGGAAAGACACGGAGGAGCCTTGAGTGCCTGTTACGAAGCGAAAGGAGCCAGCCTGAAAAGGATGCTTATGCTTCCATGACATTCCAGAAAAGGCAAACTGTGCAGACAGTGAAAGATCGGCTGTCGTCCCGAGGGGAGGTGGGCCGAGAAGGGGAGGACAGGCAGAGCTCCGATGAAGTTCGGGGCAGTGCGAAGAACAGTCCGGATGACCTGGAGGGGATGAGGCTGTGCCTCAGGGGGTCGGTGGGGGGTGGGGGTGGAGAGGGAGAGGAGGTGTGTTCCAGGCAGAGTCAGCAGCGTGAGAGGTCCAGGAAAAGTCCAGGTTGCAGGGGAGGCAGGGCCGTGACTTTGAACTTTACCTAAGGGTCAAGGGGCACAACAGATGGATTTGGCAGCACAGAGACAGAGTCAGGTTTGTCTTTTAAAGGGATCAGTGGCTCCAGTGCAGGGCAGGGGTTCGAGGGATGAAGGAGGGAGGCAAGGAGAGCAGCTGGGCCTGTGGAACAACAGTCCTGGCTTGTGTGGTGGTGGCCTGAGCAGACAGTGACAGAGCTGAAAATGAAGAGGGGACAGAGGTGGAAGAGGTGGTGCGGTGCAGCCAGGCCGGGCCACTGGTCAGCACTGGTTAGCACTGGGCGGGGGGCCGCGTGAGGGTGGCCAGCCCGTGGGAATCATCGGCATCATGGGAATCAGAGTCTCAGAAAAGTAGGTCCACAGTCAGCAAAGTAATAACAAAAAAAGAAGGAAGAGGTATCCATTCAACCCAGGACTGAGAGGCAGTGAGTAAACCTAAGGTTAACACAGAGGTAACTTTGAGATTTTTATTTCTGCTTGCCTGTGCTTTCCCCAATTTCCTCCATGAATGTAACTTATTTTTTAGAAAAGAAGAAATCAACAAAATGCTATTTTTAAGGGGGAAATAGGTAGTCGTCAGTGAAAAGGGGGAACAGGATTGAACGACCAACGTGATGCGGTGGATGTGGGAGGCACTGGGGGTGCAGTGACCCCTGGAGCAGTCACCCAGTCACTCCTGCCAAGGACACACCATGTCCACCCAGGCCATCCCCAAGGACACACGCACACAGTGGGACTCTTAGCTGATGTTCGTTTCTGGAAAGTTCAGCTCCACAGCATGCTGACAGCACCCACCACCTGGAAACATGCCCCTCCCACCCCAGTTCATTTATCACTTTATCCTTTGCCGAGATAAACCACAGCATCTCTGTTTTGTTGGGAACTGCCCTGCCTGGTTTCAGGAGCTGTAACCCACCCTGGCTAAAGCTGAGTAAGCAACCTTTGACCTTCGGACCATAAGCCACTGAGGAGACAAAGCTTATCTACCTGACAGGGGCGCCACCTCTGCTCCTTTTACTTCACCCATAACTGGCCCCCAACGCTTGATTGGTTAGCCAATGATGGGTAAGATTCCCCAAGGGGGGAATGACCTAAGGCAGGCAGGATCATGGGAAGGCCCCAGGGAAGGACTTGAGGGCCTACAGCAGAAGGGGGTGATGGACCCTCAGCTATCCTGAGATAGCCTGAGTCCTCATCCTGTCTCCTAATCTCTTGGCTGCCTTGCTTCCTCTGCCTGACTTAAACCTGAAACAACCCCTTAAGCCTGAAACAACCCCAGTGGTGGGTGTAGCCCTGTGCTGGAAAGGGTGGGTTCCCTAGGGGATCAGGCCTAAGAAAGAATATGTAAAATCCTGCGAAACCTGCTTTGTTTAGAATGCTCTCAATTAAATAAGAGTCCAAGCAAGAAGTGAGTTTGTTCCCCAGTTTTATGGCCCTTTAGCTATCTGACCCTGACTCAAAATAGGCCCTCAGAGTTCTTTGTATGTTATCTATGGCTTGATCCTTACTGCCTGACAATGATTGATGAGCTTTACCTGCATTCCTGTGCAAAATGAACCCAATAAAAGCCCACTGAGGAAAAGGCTCTTGGCCCTTCTCCTTTGAGAGATCGACCACCTCTCCTCCCCAAGCAGATCATGTCTTGGTAGACTTATTCTCATCCAGGGTGGGGGCGGGGAGCCTGCAGGCGGAGCCCCCCCACAGGAGGGGGCAGGGGGAGAGGAAGAAGAGGTATCTCTTCTACCCGCTGGCCCTTGACGTCCTCCTCTCTCTTCTGACTTTCACAGCCAACTACAAATTGTGCTCATTCTCAGTTTAGAAACAGAGACTCGGACGTGACACTTGCCCCCATCACCGAGCGGTGAGCAGCAGCACCAGGACTGGACGCACCGCCTCCATCCCGGCCTCAGGACCCACACGGCCCACCTCCCAGCTGGGGGACGTGGCTGCTGCGGCTTAACCGACCCTTCTCTGCTTCCCCATCAGGCCAGGAGGCAAACACGCTCTTTGGCCTTCGGCTCTCCTTCATCCAGAATGCAAGCCTTTATTTTAATTCCGCGGCTCCCTGCAGACAACACAGTTACCCTGGCGACCGTGGGAGTGGATGTTTTCCTTCCACACCCGTTAGTGTAAGCCGAATCGGCTGATCGACTGAAGAACTCCCCCAAACCTGACAAAAGACGTCTGGAGGTGTGACAGGGGCCAGGACCTCTGCCGTGAGGTGGCATCGCATGCAGACACGCTCACCGTCCAGCCAGGTGCTCCGGGGCCACCGCCTGCCAAACCCGGCTATTACACTTAGCAGTTTCCCGGATTAAAAAGTGTTTAAACATCTGCTACTTAACGGATACGTAAAAAGTAATAAATTAAAAACCGGGGGTTCGGGGGCTGGAACTTCAATGGAGAGAGTGAGCAGACAACTCAAAGGCCTACAGAAACAGAGAAGCCATATATTTTCATTTCTGAAATGACCCCTTGACGACTTAGAAGTAAGCTCTAATTCAGGTGCCCGGGGTGTAAAATAAATCTGAATGAGCTTAGTGGAAATCGGGCAGCCGTCCACAAAGAAATGTGATAGGCTCACCCTCTTACTTCTAATCCGTCTGGGGCAGCGAGAGTGGGGTCCCGGAGCCCAGGCCCGTCCCTGCGCGGCTGGGCTGCGCGTGACGTGGGCTGCACGCTGAGCCTGGCACGCAGGGCGTCCTTTTATTGTGCCAGTTACTTTAGAAGGAATCTGTCAGCATTCTGTCAAGTAGAGCTCGGTTGAAAAGCGTCCTGTTAACTATGGCTCATCATTAGCAATGATTGTATCGTTCCTGCTCTGCATTTTAGCCCTGGTTTTCATCTCTCTTAAAAGCTTGGTAACATTGTATTGTTACCTACCACAGTTTAACCATCTCTTTCCTGTCCATGTTATTTGAGGAGACTCTAACCCACGGTCACGCCTATCTCTGAGGAACGTTGATTTCCAGAATTAAAAGTGTGACCACAGCAGCCCCATATGCCCACGGAGAGAGTAGAAACTGACGTGAGCACAGCCACCTGACTTACTTGTGTTCACCGTTTACACAGATGCAACCCCGCACGCCGCCCGGATCACAGGCAGCTTTAGCTCCCAGGCTGTTCGAAACCCCCTCCCTCGCAGAGACCTGGACAACTCAGGGTCCACGTCGTTTGTTCTTTGTCAGCAACGATGCTTTGGTGCTCAGCTCAGAAAGAGATGTGCTTGTCTGCTCGTGGGTTACGTTGCAGATGCGGGTGGATGGCGGGGTCCAGGGTTTGTGGAAACAGGCAGCAGAACGTGTATAATCGGTGCAGCTCGTGCTGGACCGCCTCCCCCTTCTCCTGTCTGGACATAAAGCCACCCTCTGTGCTCGGTCTCTTTCCCACTGACAGGGGACTGACCGGGAAGTCACTCTCACCGGGTGTGAGTTTCAGCTGTGCGCGCGCGCACGTGTGTGTGTGTGCGCGCGTGCGTGTGTGTGTGTGTGTGTGTGCTAGAAACCCTGGCCTTGAGGTAAGAGCTCAGGGCTGAGAATCAGAGCCCCGGGGCCTCGCCCAGGCCCTGCCGCTCCCACGCACTGACCTTCAGGGAGACACTCGGTTCCTTCCCTTCTCTTTCCTGACAGTAAAATGGGGACAGCAACACCCTCACGCATCTCGCAGACGTATGGTCACGTTGAGTAGAAAAGAGCACACCATCGCATGCAGAGTTTTACTCGATGGCTCTGCTGGGCGAACTCCATCTCTCGGTACCAAATTAAAAAACAAATATGTGAAAGGTGGACCAGTAACCAGAGACTGTGAGGGCACTTCACTCTCCTGTCCACAAACGCAGCAGATTCCAAGGACAGAGACTTCGGCATTCAGTGGTATTATTCTGTTAAAAGGCTTTTGTTGCTTTTTCCTAATTTACAAGTAAATAGATGATCTTTCTAAAGAATCTGAAAAAGGAAACACAAAATGTCACTCCAAACAAGGGATAACAACCCTTAGCATTTTTGTATTCTTTCCTAGCAGTTTACATCTATGAAGATACATTTTTTTTAACACAGTTTGGTTCACTCCACATGTAAATCTATATTGCTGTTACTATTTCCTTTAGATAGGTAGGTTCCCGAGAGTGGAATTAGTCGGTCGAAGGGTAGGGACCCTTTGAAGGCCCCCCGCAAATTCACCCATGTCTTTGGAGGAAGTCTGTGCCAGTTTTTAGTGCCCTGGGTAAGGGACAGTAACAGTTACCTCGCAGCAGCCCCCCAAGCACCGAGTGGGATCACTTCAAAATCTTTGCCAAATTTTATTCCTTTGATTATTATTAAAGATGAACTTTTTTTTTCATATCCCACTAGACATTTCTGTTTCTTATTTTGCACATTGTATTAGTCAGGAATGCTTTGAGCTGCAGGCAAGCAAGAAATCTGACTTACGAGGCTGGAAACAGTTTTTTAAGAAGTCTACAGAAATTGATTTTAAGTGTCAGGTCAGCAGCTCAATGGTGTCCATGACAAGTGTTTCTGAAGATCTCGTGGCCTCGCACTCCTGGTGGCAAGGTGGCTGCCTCAGACCCACCATCACGTCCTTATTCACAGCGGGGAGGAAAGAAGTACAAGGCAGTTGTATCTGTCCCCTCCGAGGACCCTCCCCACAATGATTTCAGCTTTTGTGTCAGTGGCCAGAACTGGGACACATGGCCACCCTAGCCACAAAAGAGGCTGCAAAGATAGTTTTTCCAGCCTGTATAATGGAGGTGGGCGAGAACGAAGGGGCTTGAAATGGTTGTGGGTTAGCTAACAGTTGTGGTCTTGTCTTTTGTGCATCTTCACTATAAGCTGTGTCCAATGGTATGCACCAGCCAACCATCTGGCAGCCATCAGAAGAATGCGAACTACCATTAAATAAATAAAATGCTTGATCATCACCTTAGCCCATGCTGCAGAGTTTGACCACATGAGAGGCAGCTGGGTCACAAACCAATGACTGTCTTTCAAGGCAATCTCCACGTGGCCCTGTGACTCACTGAAACCATGGCTTCTTTGTCAGTCCAGGACATCTAAGCACCTTTGGCAGGTGTCATCAACGAAACACGCTTCTTACAAGCTGGCTGTGGTACTTCCAGTTCTCAGGGCCTCCCTCCAGCCAGAAAAAGAGAAAAGGGTAACCAGGAGACTCGAAGGGCCCGCCCATCCCGAGACCAGCAGGCACCTCCCCAGGCCCTGCACTCCGCCCATGGCTTCCTCCTCGGCCAGGGAGCCTGGGGGACTCTTCTCTTCAGCTGGGCATTGAAGGTTCTGTTAGTAAGAAGGAGAGCGGGCCACGTGGATACTGGCTGGACTGCTGGCACTGGCTGCTACTCCACCCAAAACCTCCGTATTGAGACATTGAATGTTTAGTCTCTGCTTTCGGTTAGTTTACTGCAAGGGGTGAAATAAATACAAACACCTAGAGACTGACTAACTTGCCACCCACCCTCCCCAGAGTTCGCCCCTGTCTTTTGACATCAGGCTGTCCTTTCCGTGGCCCCTGAGGATTCCCCGCAGCTCTCCCTGAGACAAGGATGCAGAGGCAGAGGCAAAGGCCCGGGGCCGGTGGGCTCACCCCTGAGCCGCTCATTAGTGGTGGGAATCACCCCTTCCTACCAAGGGAAACAATTCATGTCTGCAAAGACCGTTCTCCACCTCTTCTTGGATGAGCCCCGCCCTGCCCTGTTCAGGGGAGGGTGCGTGTGCGCGCACACATGACTCCTTACAGAAGTCCCAAAATGCAGACACATGGCCACCTCCCTCATCCCCATGATTCCGACTCACCTAGCAGGATCCCTCTTGATTTCCTCCACTGTACCATGAATTCTGCCAAATAGCTCTGAGACCATTCCAACTTCCTTCCTTCCCTGAACGTTATAACAGCATAAAAACCAGGCAAAATATGTGTATAATCTTTAAATAAACTGAACAAAGCCTTCTTGAGAAAAGTATCACCCTTCCTACATGTGTGTTCCTTCCCTGCTTCCTCTTCAGTAATACGGGTTGTAGATGGAGGTGAGAAAAGGATTAGTCATTGTAAGGTACCTGTGTTCCCAGGTGCCGATGACTTCATTTCTCAGCGGTGGCCAAATTTGCCGTTGAGCGCAGTCAGAGATTGGGATGTGACGCTGAACACAGAGGGTAGCGTCTGTCCCCGCTCACAGTGCTGGTCACTTCCACTGCTGGGCACCCCTCTCTAATCTGGCAGTCACCTGAGGTCGGAGGACACTCTGAGAACCGCGAAAGAGGCGTCCCTGCCAGAGAATTCTGACGTGCTGAAGCTGAAAACCAGCCCGAGGGAGCCCCTGACCAATTTTTTCATTTTAAAAACTGAAACTCCACAGCCCAACGAGCTCTCGGTCCCCGGACCTCTCCTCCCAAAGCGAATTGTTGTGTTGCCTTAAACGATGCTGTTTGTTTGTGTCCTCGCCACCCGTGCTGTGTGAGAATTGGCCAAGAAATAACACCCCCCCGAAAAAAAAAAATACAATGCTGCGTTTGTGTCCCAGGCACAGCCAACCTAAAGGTTGAAAAACAGAAAGCAAATGAGAGCCGCACGAACTACCCTCCCACTTTGCCCCCTGCTCTCCTTCCCACCCCCCAGGTCGAGCCCACGGGCAGTGCCTACCTCTGCACACCTTCCCTCTGCCAGCTCTGCGTGCAGAGCCCTCTCCGCCCTGTGGCAGCGTTTACCAGGGGCAAGGGGCACGGGCAAAAGTACGTATGCCCATCAACAGGCTCGGGGATTTTAAAAAAGGTGGTGGTACATATATACAGTGGAATATTACTCGGCCATAAAAAAAGGATGAACTCTTACCATTTGCAGCAGCACGGATGGACCTAGAGGGTATCATGTGAAGTGAAAGAAATCAGTCGGAGAAAGACAAACACCACACAATTTCCCGTATATGTGGGATCTAAAGAATAATATAACTGAACAACAACAAAAAAACAGAAACAGACTCATAGATACAGAGAACAGACTGAGGGTTGCCGTGGGGGCGGGGGGAGTTGGGGGATGGGCGGAAAAGGCGCAGGGACTGAGAAGCGCCCGTAGGCAGTCACAGAGCAGTCCCAGGGATGGAAAGTACAGCGCAGGGAATGTAGGCGGCAGCATCGTCACGGCCGTGTGGGGCCAGGTGGGCGCAGGAAATGCTGGGGGGCACCGTGTGAAGTAGCTGACTGCCTAGCCGCTGTGCTCTGCGCCTGAAACCAGCACCAAATAATGTCGGATGCCAACTGTATCTGGAAAAATTTAAAGAGTTTTTAAAGTCTGTAGAAACTTTCACTCTAGGTCCTGACTGGTAACTGCTCCATGTGCATTCACACAGTCAACCAAACGCGTGTGCTCCGGGACACACGCAGCCTTGCACACCCCTCCCCAGGCCCTCGGGGTACTGAGGAGAGGCTGGATGAAAGGCCGTTTCTGATTTGTTGTGTTTCATTTTTTTAAAGAACACAGCCCGAGAACGTGACCGGCTCCACCTCTCACCTAAAACTAAGACGGAGAAACACCACAAGGGACCTGAAGGAGCTGACAAAGGAGTGGAGACCCCAGAAACAGTCCGGAGCCCAGCGCAGCCTCCTTCTCCAGAGGCGGACAGGTCTATGTAGAAATCAAGCCCGAGAAATGCCGTGCTGATGTGCAGCTCACCCGACTACAACATCTCAGAGGGAGGAATAGCTGGACGCCCACGGCCATGCCTCGCGAATCCGCGCTGCACGTCATCACCCGCGCCAGGAGGGACCCGTGCCAGGAGGGACCCGACGGACGGTTCCCGGGTTTCGTGCCTGGGGAAGAATGTGAGCATCTACGGGGTCCACGGGGGGTTATGTGTCTCCACATCAACATCCAATGTTCTGTCATTTCCAACATTGTAACATTTCTCTCGTTAAAGTCACTTATGGTGAATCAGCACCACCCTCATCGCCGTCGGCATCACGAAAGCAACTTGTCGTGAGTGCGTGCTCTGCTTTGAGGCAGATGAGGTCTCGCTGGAGACACGTGTCCCCGGGCCAAGACCGGTGGGCTGGGTAGCGCAGACGCTCTCCAGCTGAGCCTGCTGGCAGGCCGCTCGGCTGCTGTGCACGTACGTCCCAGCATCAGTAAGCGAGGGCCCGGATGGCACGCGACAAGCACGCATGCCTTCTTAGCTTTTACCAAGGGAGGATGAGTTTGGAAACGGTTTCTGCAGCCCCCATGAAACGGGACACTACATTCATGAAGTACCACAGCTGTCACGCCCCCGTGCACCCCATCAATGGATGTCACGTGGATTGGCACGGGGCCACGTTGCCCCGACCGAGGGTGAGGAGCTGGAGTACTCACCACCACCCAGAGTCATCGGGGGACACCTGCAGCCCTCCCAGCCGCCTGGGTGTGTCTGAGGGCCACAAGCCCATAGGCAGAAGGTCTCAGGTGTGCACAGGAAGCAGCCTTCTGTGTCAAAGGTGGCAGCCAAGGACATCCAGCAGCAATGCGCGACAAGCAACTTTCAGAGGTAAGTGGTGCAGGGGTGGATTGTAGTTGTCAGAATGATTGATGGCTGGGGCCCTGCTTGGGGCGGTTCTGAATGACTACGAATTGTCTCACCCAGTGTTCCAAAGGGCCCCTGAAGAAACCCTGTGACCCAGCGGCTTCTACTCCAGGCCATTCTGTGAGCCTCGCCCCCAACTGCTTCCTTCCTGCTTGGGATCCTTTGGAACAACTGTGTCCTCACCTAGCCCACTGCCCCTCGAGGGGTTCGCACAGATGGCGGAGATGCCTAGAAAGATCTAAGTGTTGCTTTTTGTAAAAATGCCCAACAATAGCTTTCTGAAGAAAAGAGATAGCCAGTAATTCACAGCAGCTGGGACTCAGTTCGCATCCATTCTTCACGCTGTTTTGCAGTGTTGAAAGGAGCGTAAAACCAGCCCAGCCCTGCTAGAACATTCTGTCATGAAGTAACAGAGACACGTCCTGAGAGGAAGGAAAAGGGATTGCCACGTGCTCCCGCCTCCCCAAAGGCACAGATGCTGCGGCCTGGTGACTGTTCCGAGATCCAAACGAGAGCCGGACACACTTGCTTCCCACAGTCTGTCGAACACACCTGTGAACAAGTCAGGTGCAGGTAGCAAGCAGGACCTCGAGAAAAATTTAGGAAGGGGGAGAGAGAGGGAGAGAGGAAGGAAGGGAAGGAGGGGAAGAAAGCAGGGAAGGAAAGAAAAATATTTTCTTTTTTTTTCTTTCTGTGAAATACCCTGTGAAGTTTTTCCATCACACTTGACCTTGACTGCCTTCAGCCCGCAGTCCAGAATGGAGGAAGCCACATTGTTAACATTTGCTTCAGACATGGCTGGTCCCGGAAAAGAGGAGTACAGAGATGCTTCTGGGAGTTGAGGGGCAAGCCTCAGTTCTTTCAAACAAACCACCTTGGCTAGCTTTTCAAGGTACCTCCTGTATCTGTTTCCAGGGGCTGCCATAACAAGTTACCATGAACTTGGGGGCTTGTAACAACAGAAATATATCCCCCCAGGTCTGAGATGGAGGCGTCAGCAGGGCCCTGCTCCCTCCAAAGGCTCTAGAGGGTGAAGGGATCCTTCCTGCCTCTTCCAGCTTCCGGTGGTGGCCAGCAGTCCTTGATGTCCCTTGGTCTGTGGACCCCTCACTCCAATCTCTGCCTCTCTGGTCATAGGGCATCTCCCGTGAGTCTGTGTCTCTGTGTCCAACTCTCCCTCTTCTTATAAGGACACAAGGTGTTGGATTAGAGCTCCCCGTCATCCAGAACAATCTCATGTCAACACGGCTGTATCTGCAAAAACCCTGTTCCCACATACGGTCACATTCACGGGCACTCAGGGTCAGCGCATCAGCGTACCTTTTTGGCAGACACAGCCCCACGCATAACACCCCCTCAAGCCACACTGTATAAACAGCCACTCGGTCTCACAGCTCAGACACAGGCATACGTAAAATTGTATTTGTGGTGCTGATTGGCTGCAGGTGGTGAGGGAAGAACGGACAGTTAACCCCAGAATTATGTCCACACGGCACCATGCTCAGCAGAGCCTCGTGGTCCCCACGTGCATGCGCCTCCAATTGTGCAGGCACCAGGAAGGAGAAGGTGACTTGGAGCAGCTAGAAGGGAATTAGCAAAGGAATCTACCTGCGGTGGCACTTTCCCCAGGTGGTGGCCCTGCCTTTTGCATCTGGCTGTGACGCCTGGACAGGACTTCTACGTTCCCTGCCTCCCAGTGGCCCCTCAGCAGACCAGCAAGCGCTTCCTCCTCCCTCCCCTCCTCCCCCCAGCTCTGCAGCTGGGGCACTCCAGCTGGGTTGGCTGGGGCAGACACTGGCAGGAAACTGGTGGAAGCATTAGGTTAATCATATGAAATCATCAACATTTGGCCATTTCGTACCTGCAAAGCCTGGCTTTGGGGCTTTTCTGTTGTTCTGATTGGACGCCCACTGACATATTGATTAAGCTTCGCTGCACACAATCAGCCTGGCCAGAGAGGTGAGCCAGCAAAGCTGGAAGTCACTTCCCAAGTCTGGTGAAGCAAAGAGCATTCATTCTTAGCTCGGCGTGGGCTCGTTTGTTGATCAGATCCTTTAGTGCCCTCCGGGGTGGGTCGGCCTTGTTTCAGCTCCACTAGGAAACAGCAGTGCCGTTCAGAAGTGAAGGAAGAAGCATCACTTCGAGCTAGAAAAATGTCCAATAATCATTTTTAATTGATAGTATCTATTAATAAAACTACAAGAGAGCTCTTAGGCTTGCGGAACCCTGAACTATTATTATTTTATTTTACACACCAGGGTTTAACCTCTAAAGTAACGGGGCCTCTCAAACCATCTCTTGGAAAGGCTCTGACGCTTTCCCAGGGTTAGCGTCCAGGGAGCGAAACATCTCTCAGAAACCTCACGGACGGGGCTTTTCGGGGCCACCTTTTTACTGATTTACTGGACTGATTTCACTCCCCCTGGACAGCTCACTTTATTCATCAACCAACAAACAAACTCTGGTTGCGCGGAAAGATGCAGCGCCTCCTTCCGCCGGGTGACTTGCCACCATTTCTTTTGTCCCACAGGAAGCCTGAGAGAGGCACTGAGGCCTGCTTTATGTTTGCGTGTGAATAACGGTGTAAATTCGCACAATAGCATTTAGGCAAAGAAGCATGAGAGTGAGCATAATTCTGGTCCAACCCAGAGAGAGGGGAACCCAAAGCCACTTGTACCTCAGGCACGAGGACGTCCCTGCCCTCCTCATGGCTTTCTAGCGCCTGTCACAGGGCCTGGCACATGTGATGACAGTGACCGCTCTGGGCTGTCACTGCACGCAGCGGTCCTGCTGGAACGAATGAATGAATGAATGTAGCAGGATGAAATGACCCAGTAACCTTTAGGAATCGACTGCCTTGTATTATCCTGGTTGAACAAACTGTAGGACACAGAGAGCAAGGGCCTATTTCAGGGACAGGGGACAAGGACTCTTTCAGGAAAGGTAGAAACCTTAAAGAGCTAGGTATTGAGCTACCGGGCAGTTAAGAGGCAAACAAGGCCCCGGTACACGACTGAGTTGCCGTAAAGGAGGAAGCCTGATAATGCAGCTTGGGGACCAGTCCAGGCAGGCGGGGCTCAGGGAGGGGCCCAAGGTCACCGAGAGTGCTGTGGGAGAGAGTTTCCCTGTAGGAATCCCCTCGGGGCACCATTCACATGTGGTGGCTTTCATTCCAGACTTTCCTTCCTGCAAATGTGTGTCTCAGATATTCAACGTGAAATTAGTATCATGCAGTTCAACATTTTGTCTTACTTTTTACAGTTTTAATAGCATATCATGAACATTTGTTGTGCTAATATTCTTTGCAAACATAATTTGTAATGTCTACACAGTATTCCATTGAACCAATTGCCTCGATTAACTTAGCAAGGCCCTTACCCTTTTGAACATTTAGCTTGTCAAAAAAATTTCTCTGAGTAAATGAGCACGTACCTAAATCTGTCTCCATCGCTGGACCGGTTTGCAGGGCAGGACTGCTGGGTCCGAGAGCATGCACCTGGCTCATGAGGCCAGTGATTCACGCCGGCAAATGGTGCTCCAAACAAAGGTTTGGCCAACATTCACCCCCCAGGGGAGTGAGCCCCAGAGTTCAGTCCTGCTGCCCTCTAGGTGCACCCAAGCTCTGATTTTACAGAAGAGAAAAAAGAAGGCCCAGATCTGCTGGGTCTTGGCCCAAGATTCATGACAAACCAGATGAAAATAGCAGACAGCATCTCCTAGGAAATAGAAGATAGACCAAGGACCAGGTGACACCCCCCTAGCAGAGATACCCCAGCCTGGGATACCCTATCTCCAGCCCCCACCCCATCCCAGCCACCCACAGACTCCATTTCAGAGCCAAAACTATCTGCCATGTCTTCAGTAATTCCAGAAACTGCACCCCTTGGAACCTGCCAGAACATTCCCAAATCATGGTCAAATTATGGTTTTTCTCACCCACGCGGCCACCAAACGACCACTTGATGAGGAATTTGCTATTCACCACTGACAAGATCCAACACCAGTGAAATGTTCTGGCCTCCAGCTGTTCAAAGGAAAACCTCTGATTTTTAATCTAAAATGAAAACAATAAATTTGACAGCTGTCAGCAAGTCCTAGGTAAACCAGAAGGGCCAGCCTTTGTCTTTTGCCTTCCTCTTAAAACCAGGCAGGGTTTCTGTCCTCTGCAGTGACTTGGGTCACATCAGTGGGACTGACTGGGTTTAGGTTTCAGTCACAGCTGTCACTGGAATAGCAATTTACATCACCATTCTTCAGCCAGGGCTGCATATTCAAATACCACCCCCTCCTGTTTTTAGAACTTGGAGCTTTTAGCTTTTTTGTCTAAAGATATATCAAAATGGTCTTTTAAAAAAACAGCAATTTAACCCTTGAATCATTAATTGTGTCTTCTCCACCCACTTTGGAAAAAGATATATTCAAAGACAGATGTAATGCCGATTTATTACACAAGTTCCTAAAATTTTAATTGATAAGGAGAATCTACAGAAAGGGTGCCCACCTTCTGTAAGCAAAGACAGGGTCTTCAAGAGATTCAGAGGTCTCTTTTAGGTATTTGAAATCCTTTCCTTTTAATCTTGTTCATTGTTTATTTTGAGCCTTCCTATAATCTCTCAGTACAAATGAAAGCTACACTTGACCGTGAATTCCGCAAGGTGAGCTCACACTCCTGTTTCCCTGTTACCCTCCACATGCCCATCCCACCTGGTGTCCAACAGCCAACTGACGTTCTTTCTGCATTTGTTCAGAAACAGAGAGCCTCCCAGACGTGAAATTATTTTCCCAGGTTTCAGCCCGCAGCCCTTTCTGAGCCTAATCCCAGTCTGGTCTCCCACCCAGCGCTGAGGCTGGCTAAGCTTCCGGCCAGCCAGGCCCTGTCACCAGGCCTTGGCCTGGCAGTGGGGACCATGTTGAGAAGAGTCTGAGTTTCCTGAACCTTTGGACAGGTGAGTTTCGGTCACAAACTTCTATCAGCCAAGCACATCTTACTAGCTTTTGAAGTACCAGTTTGTAAATGATACCCAACTGCTGTAATACGTTTCTTGTGCATTATAAAAATATAAATGTTGATTAAAAATAACCATGAATAGAATGCCAATATTTTCTTGTAGTACCTGGGAGCTGTTAGCTCACATAGCACGTGCACGCACAGCCACACGCACGAGCCCTGGGGTGGACGCACGCTTTTCAGAACCTTCCAGCCCAGGCCGGCCCTGAGCCTGGGTCTACAGATTCAGTGCTGCAAATCTGCAGTCAGGTGGTTGGGGAGCAGTGGGAGGGGTCAGCCATTCCCACTGCAGACCAACCCACCATAGACAGGATGCTGAGAAAATAAGTAAGAAAAGAGTATTTCCCGCCCGGTCCTGTTACTCTATTTTTATGTTACCAAGGCATGTCATATCCAGCTCATTTATAAAGAAGACAATTTATGTGATTTTTAGTGGACAGTACAGAATGGGTCTCACGTCAGTATCTTTAAACCCAAATTATTGCAAGACAAATGTGTAGTTACTCAGAGGAAAACTACCTGCATTAAGTAGCGAGAATACTCATCACAGTCACTTCACAGGAAATGGATAAGAGTGGGGATCTAGCAATTTCACCTCGGCCGTTTTCAAGATAATCCTCAGCGACGAGTGTAGGCGTTCCCGTTTCCACCAGGTGGTGGCGCTCGAGGCAAATGGTGCTGCTACCTTGTCCGGGCAAGCGCTGACCCTGAGCTCTCAAAGCACCGTCGGTCAGAGGGTGGATATGAGCAAAAGCCTGGGCAGCAGTCGGAGACCCGCGCCTCTTGCAGCCTCCGGCGAGCTGCAGAGAAACAAACGGCCCGTAAGGAAAGAACTGCGTCTCCGTCTCCACGGCGGCCACCAAGGCCAAGCCGGGCGGTGGGAGCCGCAGAGGGCACCTGGCCGGTCCGCCTGCACAAAGCGCATCCCGGCCCAGCGCGCAGCCTGCAGCCTCGGTGGCGTAAACCTCCCGGAAGGCAGCCAGGTCCATGGGAACAAACAAATCTTAATCTTATTAAAATTCAACATTTTAACCTTCACCGCCACTTCTGCTGATGAGATTTAATGAGAGCCCTTTCCAGCTTGCACTCGCTCTCCATTCGTATGTAAATGAAGTTAAGATGATTGTTTGCCCCAGAGTCTTTATTACTTTACAAAACCAGGATTGCCTTTTGCAAGTAAAAAGATCTTCTGTCTTTCGTATCACAGTTTAAATCCAGGTAATTATCACCTCTGTTTAAATAGACCTGAAAAAATAAAATAGGGCCGTGTAGGCAAAAGTTTAATTTACAGAAGGAAGTTCTAAAAGCTGGATATTTTGCCTGAGTCTGCGTATTTTTCAAGGGAAGACTGTTAAAACGAATGTTCCGGAAACCTGAAAATTTAAAGACAAATACCTAGGCTTTTCAATAAAACAAAGCGTATGCGGCACCCGTGCCTTTCGTAAGAACTGAATAGAC
Organism: Anoura caudifer; assembly: GCA_004027475.1. NCBI lineage: Eukaryota > Metazoa > Chordata > Mammalia > Chiroptera > Phyllostomidae > Anoura > Anoura caudifer. The sequence continues at coordinate 168,012 of PVKU01000991.1, forward strand.
CATCTCGGTCGGTTGTTCACATGTGGATTCGTTTCCAACTTGTAAGTGACCTCTAATTGGAGTCGTCATTACGAAAACCTCATTCGGTTCCTTGAAAATTTGGGGAAGGAAAGGATTATGACTCGATGTGGTGCTATAGGGAAGGACGGAAAGAGGAAAGGTTTTACGGGGCTGAGCCCTGGAACAAACGGAGCAGACTGGACCTCCCTCTGCTCAAGTTCAAGACAGGCTTTGCAGAGGGAGAGAGCCTGACGCTCCCTCTTGGCATTTTGTACCAGTCCCCGGAAAATTCTGTGTCTTTGTCTTCTGACACATGAGGGATCTCTACTCTGGGAGAAGCCAAGTTCTGTAAATGAAAAACTAAGGCTCTTTTCCCCTAGGAAAACTCCCTTTCGGTGTCTGCACAGGGGATTCTCTTCCTCACACACCTCTCCTACAGCCCCCAGGAGGGTATGCGGATGCTGGGTGGTAATCCATTCCTGGCGTGATTTGGAGAAGGGCTGAAAAATGGAGAGTGTGATGCTCAAATGTGTCCTTGAGTGGCGAATTGGGGAACAATTTACACAGAAAAAACAACCGAAGCTCTATTTATTTTCCAGCTGTGTGCATTCTTCACAACAGATGTAAACTTCTATGAAATAGTCCTGGCCTATAAAGTCAAAAAAAAAAAAAAAAGAAGAAGAAGAAGAAGAAAAAGAAGAAGCCTATTTGAAAAACAATGTAGTCATTCTCTCCAAAGTTACACCATAATCCAAGTTTAAAAAGGGCAGGAACTCACTGACATGCTGACCCAGTTCAAAACTGGAGTGCAGGCGCCCAGTGCCCAAATAGTTCGTTATGTGAAAGCCCATCACAGTGGTGGCCATTACATTCAGAAAAAAGTATCAGTTTACCGAAATTGACTTGTTCTGTTGTCTTCCTAATACAGAATAAGGAGAGGAAAGCAGTGATAGGACATTCGCAATTGAACACCCAGAACAAACGCCCGACATGAAAGACAGTGTAAATTCAGTGGCCGAGAACCCAGTTCCTGGAGGTAGCTCTCCTGTGTTCTAATCCCATCTCTGCAAACTACAAGAGTGGCCACTGTGGGAAATGGAAAAGCCATGAACCTTTCTGAGCTCAGTTTTCTCATCCGTTAAACAGAGGTGATGATAGAACTACCTTTTGGGGCAACGTGAGGTCTGAGTTAAAGTAATTGAGATTCGCCCTAAGAACATATCAATGCTGAATGTATTATGTCACTATGTTATTATTTCTCATACCTGATCGCTTTTTTTCCCAACACGCAGACAAAAAAACAAACAAACAAACCCTTCATTCCCATCACGTTTCAAAAGTCCTGCATCTAATTCATCATGCCCTAGAAGCTTTCCCCAAGTGCATGTTACTGTACTAGCGGAGAGGGCAAAGTAGCTCTACGGTCCGAAGATAGCTCCATAGGATCAGGATAGAACCAAGTGTTTTTTATAAATGTTTTGATGTTACCCTTGCTCAGTTGGTCGGAGTGTCCCCTTGCAAACTGAAAGGTCACAGGTTCTATTCCCAGTGAGGGCACCTACCTAGGTTGTGGTTTGTCCCCAGTTGGGGCATATATGAGAGGCAACCAATCGATGTTTCTCTCATCAATGTTTCTCTCACATCGATGTTTTTCTCCCTCACTTCCCCCTCTCTAAAATCAAAAAGCATGTCTTCAGGTGAGAATGAAAAAAATAATTAAATAAATGTATTTTGATGTTTTGGGGAACCACCTAAGCATCCAACAACAGGGGCACAGTTAAGAAAATTATGGAAGGGTCATAGAACATTTACAAATAATTTAAACAGCATTTTTATAAATAGTACACTCTCAAACACATTATATAACAGATAGAGAAAGACCAAAAGTAAAATGCTAAAACCCTCTGAGCGGTTTCCGTGAGAGCTGGAAATGAGAGACTTTTTTGTCAACTAATTTGACAAAATATGGTGCTTACCTTAGAATACATTCTTCATACGTATTGTAGTTTTAGACTTTATACAACCCCAAATAGTACCTGTAAAATACTACATTTGTAGGACTTGCTTTGATTTTTCTACAGTATTGTTTCTTTCAGACATTTTGTTGCAAGTGACTTTTGGTAACACAAATTTGGATTTCCCTTCTAAACAGACAGAAGACATAATTACCATATTAGTAAAAGAAATGTACTTTTAAAGGCATCATTAAGTTGGGGATATTTTGGAATATTTTTCTGCAACTTGGATCTGGATGTGACCATGTGGGGAAGAAAATGACCCACTGAGCAGGGAAGGGACCCGACTTCCTCTTATTTAAGAACCAGGAAGCTCCATAAAATTCCAAAATTGAGTTTATTTTGTATCTTCTTTGAGAATCAGAGCTAAGAATTCAAACATAAAAATGGAAAGAAAGACACTTCCTTTAAAGATACATTCAACTTAATATCTTAAGGGAAGTACCCGTACATCTTCAAAAAGGGGGGAAATGCTGGGCCAAGGTCGTGGCACACGGCAGGTCTCAGTGGCCACGGGCGCTCACCTCCATTAACTGATATTCCAACATTACCATCCAGCGACTATTGGCTAGCTCCCCTTGCGTTAGCCACGGTGCTAACATTTAAAAGCCTTTGGCAAACCCTTTTTGAAATGTCTGCTCGGTCCAAGAGTCTGAGGTTTTAAAAAGAGTCTGCAGATGTTTGGAATTCAGAAAACAGGACATCGGGATATGTTGGACCATCCAGCATCTGCCCTGGGCAGAGCCTCCTTTCGAAGGGGTAGACACGGAACATAAAGAATCCTTCTTGAAAGTCTCCGCAGATGAAAAAGGTAGACGAGGGTTTGGATGGTGCTGGGAGGTGGAACCCAACAACTGAGCTCCTGAAAGATTCTGGGGAAACTTGACTTGTTCCATGCGCCAGCAATACGCTTCAAATAAGCAGCCGCGTTCCAGGGCTGAACTTGGGAGCACGAGAACGTGGGCGCGCCGGAAAGCAGGCCGCAGCCTCCTCGTTGGCTCCACAGGGCCTGGTGTGGCAGCAGGCCTTCCTGCCTTTCCTCCTCCTCCTGTTCGCCTGTGTGCTGCATCCAGTTACCCTGGCCGACCTACACCTTGCAGAACGTAGTGACTTCTAAAAATGAAATCGTTGGAGCTTATTCCACTTGCATCAATCAAAGAAGCTTTCTTTCCCTCAAAACTGACTTCCTTGTAGCCTTGAAAACTGCACCCCAGGGTGGCTTTTGCCTCCCAGCCTTACGGGAAGTGTAAAAACAGAGCAATTTCCTTCTCTCTGTCAGCAGTCCGCGCTTAGGCGTCTGCCGGTGAAACTGCAGATGTACTGTAAAATATTCCTGTGCTGCAGCTCGAAGGGAGTGTGTGCTGAGATGCACGGGGCCCTTTCTTTTTCTCTCAGGAGACCACGTTAAAGCTGACACGATGCAATACTTGCGAGCACGACTGGTGTCTAGGGTGGGGCATTTAGGAGATGCCTTAGACACCGGGCAGCGGAGGGGTCCTGTGGGCTGCCCAGGCGTGGGTGTCGAGGCAGGGGGAGGTCCGTGGTCCTCACCGGGTGGTGAGGAGGAAGGCCCTTCACTCTCAGGCCTCGAATTCTCGGTCTGAAGGAGATGGATTGAACCAGAGTGTCTGCCCACGGCGCCTTGTTCTCCTCATGCTGTGGCGCCAGAACAGCGGAATGTCAGGAGCCTGGAGAGGCTGCCTTCCCCAGCGAGTCTTCTTTCCAGCCCCTCGAGGCCCCTCGGACTGTGCCAGTCTCCCTGGACACCTCCGCTCAGGGCTTTCCTCCAGCTCCCTCCATCCAGCCCACCGCATCTCCCCTGAGAGGCTGGGCTCTGAGCCACGGGCCGCCAGCAGCCCTGACGCTCCTCTGGGTTTTCAGCATCTCCTTAGAGCCCCTGGTGACAGAGGGGAGAACCTAACATGAGCCCACAGGTACCGGAGATCTGGGAATGAATGAACAGATATTCCATAATCCCTTAAGCCTCCCAGCAGCCCAGGGAGAGCCAACCAGCCGTTCATTCGCCCACCTGAGGTTTCACAGCCTGTTTGTTACAAGGATGGCACCGCGGAGCCCGGCTCTCCAAAGGGGACAAAACAGAACTGAGCCCTGCTGCCAAGGAGGTGGGGCAGGGAACAGACGGGGAAACAAGAGTGCGAGCACATTCTGATGGCTCCAAGGAGGAAAGGGCAGTGTCCTGAGAGTAAGTGACAGGGCAGTACCTTAAAGGGAGGGGACAGGAAAGGGGCGACCTGGGGTGAGTGAAGAAGGAGCAGACACTGGGCCAAGCCGTGTGCGTGGCCACCGCCACAGAGGGCACGGCGAGTCCCAGACCGCAGACCAGAAAGGTGAGTGTGGCCGGAGCCTAGTGGCACAGAACACAAGATGACATCTCAAGGTTAGGCAGACCCGTTCCTACAGGGCGAAGGACACCAGGCAGCAAGTGTGGGCTTTATTCTGAGTGCAGACAGCAGCCCGTGCCAGGGAGCACCACGCGGCGATGCACGCATTCCCTGCAACATCCAGGCCCCTCCCCCTCCCTACATGCAACCCTCTCCACGTCGCTTGTCATCTGTCACTGGCACCTCCTGTGTGTCTCAGTCTCACTCCCAGCTTCATCCGCCACTTGTTCTCTAAGCCCGATCTTTCACTGTAGCACATGAGGGTTTGACCTCTGCTGTATAAATTCAACACACCAATCACATGAGGATGAAAGGGGAAGGAAGGGGAAGCGGGGAGTTTTCCCAGGGGCCCTATCTCATTTATGCAAAAGACTGATGTGGCCCCAAACCCCGATGACCGATGACGAGGCCTTCCTGACAATAGTGTCAGGGAAGCTGAGGGTCAACCTTGGCTGCGCTGTTGGGTTTGCTAAAGGGCAGTATTTCCCCAAGTGTGGACGGTGGCTGGGTTCCAAGATGTCAGAACACATTGCATGGAAAGGTTTGGCAATATGGGATTAAGAGAAGTGAAGCCGATCTTGTGACCACAGGAGGTCCCAGAGCCCTTGATCCCTAACAGCAGGGTGACAGTCTGCATGTCACCATGGTGCCCACACTGGCCCCACCTCTGTGCACTCTGCTTTCCGGTCTACATCGAGAGCATAACACACCAGGAAGGCAAAGATCATGTCTTCTGAACTATCCCGTGTCTTGAATGTTGTCTCAAACATGGTCGGATCTCTGTGTTTATTAAATAAACAAACAAAGGTTCACTAACGGATGGCCATTTCCCAAACTCGTCTAACCCTGAAATAATTCTTTTCCCAGAATACACGCTGAGACTATTGTTCTAAACAACAGACTCTTTAGGAACGCTTCTAAAGAACACTGCTTTAGCCCTGGCCAGGGGGCCCAGTTGGTTAGAGCGTCATCCCACGCACCAAAAAATGGTAGGTTTGATTCCCCTGTCTGGACACATACCTGGGTTGTGGGTTCGATCCCTGTCAGGGTGCGTATGGGAGGCAACTGACTGATGTCTGTCTGTCTCTGTCTCTCTGTCTCTCTATCTCAAATCAACAAACATATCCTTAGGTGAGGATCAAAAGTAATAATAATAAAAAATAAAGAAGAGTGCTTTAGGAAACCAATACCAGAACTATGATACGGTCCAGGCTCTCCATCTGCTGTGGAAGCGCCTGGAGTCCATCACTGTACCCTGTACTTTTTTATCCTAGGCAACTTGTTCTGTCTACACGTTACTTAACCTAAAAATATCACCATCAGCCAAAATAGCTGTCTTGCCCTTGTCTCTTCTCTCTCTCTCTCTCTCTCACACACACACACACACGCACACACACACACACAATGATGCATGACCATCATCATTAAAAATTATTTTAGATTTAGAAAATGCAGAAAAAAAATTGGTAATTCCATTACAGCTAAGATTATTTTGGCGTGTATCTTTCTTCTGGTCTTCTTTCTTTTCTATCTATTTTCCATGTCAAGCATTCTGATACGCCCTGGAAAAGCTGTGAGGGGGACCCCCTAGCTACCTCCTGCCACTCCAAGGAGCCCAGTGCGCCCGCGATGCCTACAGACTCCTTCCCAGGCCAGCCCTAAGGGTCTCCTGATACGTGAGTATCCCAGGCTACCACAGGTCACTGGGGGTCACCGCCTGTGAGGAACACTTGGGGGTGGGGGTTGGAGGGACACTAAGTCAGGCTGGCATGAGCTGCCTGCCTACCTGGGCCCTGGACAGCCCTACCTGACGCCCCCTGTCCCCTGGAGAGTTTGAATGGGGATCGGCAGAGTGCAGCAGAGACCCCTGGTCACCAGGCAGGGAGCTGGGTGTGAACGGGAGTCAGTGAGGCAGCCACAGGAGCTGAGGGGAGGGCAGCTGAGCCCTCCGTGCAGGAGGGAGACAGGAACCTGCAGGGTAGACCCAGGATGGCGTCCAGCTGCCCCTAGAGCTAACTAACGCACTGAATATCTGCCATGCTGGTAGGTAAGTGTCCCACCCCTGCTGCTGAGCCACCCCAGCCCCTCCCCTGGGACATCCCAGCCCCCTTTGGCCTTCAGAACCTCCCTTCCAGGACATCTCAGCATCCGTTCTGATTGGTGGCAGTGTGGGGCTGACAGGAGACTGGGGCTGCAGGTGGACACCGTTCTCCACGGAGCAGGGCTGTGGGTCAGTCTGCTTCTCTGGCGCAGGCTGGGCTGGGCTCCCTGTCCTCTCCACACACCCTGCCTCTTTACGAGGAACCCAGTCACCGTGGTGGCCTGGCCATGCCCCACCTCCCTGCAACATGAAGCCACCTCCCTGGCACAATTACACGTCTCCGATACACAGCTGGGTCTGGAGGGCTTCAGGCAAGTCAAACTAAAAATACATCTAAAAAACAACACCATTACTAAGGAAGTGAAGAGGCAGTACCCTATACCAAGATTTTGTGCAACTGGAAAGATAATTCAGTTCTGCAAAAGTAGCTAAATTGTCAGTAATCTCTTCTACAAAATCAAGCCCTTTGCCTCCCAGAAGGTGCCCTGGGGGTCCCTGAGTCACAGGCGTGGGAAGAGGCTAAAGGGTAATTTTAAAATATCCATGCCCAGTAAACAAAACCTCTTGATTTTCCTTCTTTGAGATTTGATGACTAAATTGTACTGCCTAGAAAAACGAAATGTACACCATCAGTTTCTTTCTCTACGACACCAAAAGTATTGACTTCTTTTATTACTGGACCTGCTATTTAATCCGGATATGTTTGATGAGCACCTTCTTGCCTCAGGCTGGTGCAAAGCCCTGCGTCATCCTCATTCCTGCTCTAGCTAATGCCGTGTGCATTACAGGGGGCTGTCCTTGCACGTCACCGGAACCTGTCGCCGACGCCCACAGGAACCCCCTACTGCTTCCCAACACCCTTGGGTGAGATGTCGTGCCTGACGTGCTCAGTGTGATTGATGCCTACACAAGTGGATGTTCCGCAGATGTTAGTTCCTGTCTACTTTATATTTCGTTTCATTTTATTTCAGTTTAGAAACACGTTGGTTTGAACTCTTCACAAACACTACTTGTTTAGGACGTGTGCCGTTCCCGTGGGGCAGGCCCCAATCGCTGGCCGATCCTCCAGCTCAGGCACCGGGAGCGCCAATTGCTGAGTCATCTTTAGAGCAAGGTGGTGCTGTGGACACCTCGGCCTAAGGTGCCCTGTGGGTCTGCTTGGGCTGCAGCAAGCAAATGCTGCCCCAGACAGGGGCTTAAACCACGGACCTTTATTCTTTCACAGTCCTGGAGGCTGGAAGTCCAAGATCAAGGTGCCAGCAAATTCCTCACGTGGCCTTTCCTATGTAGGTGCAGGGAGCGATCTCTCAGATCCCTTCTTTCTGTAAGGACACTGGCCCTACTGGACTAGGGCCCCACCCTTAGGACCTCATTTGACCCGAGTGACCTCCTTAAAGGCCCTATCCCGAACATGGCCGCCCCCAACATAGGACTCTGGGGGAAGATGAGAATGACTCAGCCCAGAAGAGTCTCCATCCACCGCCCGGTGGAGAGCGGGGCTTTGGACTCAGAACTCGGTTTGGTTCAGCACTCGGCTCCATCCTTGGCTCTGCTCCTAGGACCGTCACTGCCCCACCAAGCAACGTGACTGGCTCACTACACTTACAGATGAGCCTTCCTTCTTTCCCTCCCCCCAATGTCGCCGATATTTTACCAAGAAAACAGAAAAGGCCCTGGAATGTGTGGCCCCATGCTGCGGCCCAAGCCCCCGGAGCTGTGGAGGCAGAATCTTTACGGGGCCCAGTGTCTGTCCCCCTGCGCCGGCCTCCTGCTGCCCCCCCCCCACCGTCACAGGCATTGCCCTAGGTGCCACCACTGACACCTGGGAAGCACCTGCTTTGATCCCCCAGGTGGGTCCGGACCCTTGAGCTACTTCTAGCAGCTTCAGCACTTGTTTCAAGCTTGGGATCAACAGGTAAGGAGGTCGCCTCTGGACCCCGCTGCCCTGGCAGAGAGATGAAGCTGGGAAGGGGACAGACCTGCAAAGACAGGGCCAAGGCAGCCTCTCCGAGGCTGGCAGTCGCCGCCTGAGAGGGAGTGGGGCTCCTGCCGCTAACACCCTGCTGCCCGAAGAGACCCCTCCCCCGTCCCTGGCAAAACTGTGCGTCCCAGTCCTGCGGCCACTCCCTTTCCTTGGTGCGTAGCACACTCTTTCAAAGCTGTTGCCAAAGGGGCTGTTCGGCCTGTCACACCTGGACGCTGCCTGTTTGGTGGGACACACATTTCCTGAATCCGCTGCTGGGCTCCTGGTCGACAGCTTTCCTACCATTCCAGGCAAAGCGAGTGGGTTTGGAAGAGAAGTCATTTCCTGCCTGTGGATGATGTGTCCCAAGGTTCAGGGGGCTTCAACTCCCTCTGGGCCCGTCCTGGGACGAGACCGAGGTCTCGCTCAGCTCCTTCCACTCCATGCCTCTCAAAGACCCGACAGACCCAGGTGCGCATCCAGGCGTTTTCCTGCTCATTCTTGAGAGAGTGAAAAAACATGCTCCCCACCCCCAACGCATTCGAATCCAGCCTTCCTACAGGGCAGGCAAGCTTCTCACAGAAAGAGCATTACAATCTTATAATTAAATTAGGTTCTGGTGGGAAACAGCACAATTAAAACCAGAAAATAATTTAGAAAGAGCAAGCCCAATAGGGTAGCGCGTTTCTTTTTTACTGGAGAGGAAATACAATTAGGTGAACTTATTAAAAACACCTACACAGATATCTGAAAATCTCCCAAATGCACTGAAACGCCTTGCTCTGTACAAAGCAGACACTCCACTTCCTTTCTTTCCAAATCAAATTAGAAACCCGAGCTCCACGATCCGCCAGGAGACACAGTTACACCTCAGCAGATTGAAAGAAATTTAATCTGAAGCCGCCGGAAATTATTACAGCACTCCACAGTTCCCATCCTGTGGAGGTGGTAAGCGGACGATTTCGGGATAAGTAAATCTGTTCTATCACCTGCCTTTACATACACCTTAAAGGCTTAACCACAGGGTAGAAGTCTGCAGGACGTGGACAGAACAGTTCTCGTGACTGTGACAATGACACAAGGACAAGGATAGATGTGACCTGACAGGTGGTCCAATAAACAGCTTAGGCACAATGTTGACCTGATGCGTGCTCATCGGTATATATGGAAAAGATGTCTTCAGAATTTGGTAATTGGAGAAACGCAACAAAGTGATTAAAAGCGTCGCTTCGGGAGTCAGACAGACGTCAGTCCAGTGCGGCCAAGGGAACGTGAAATATCTCCCCACACCTCAGCCTCCTCATCTGCAAAATGGGAATTCTAGAACCATCTTCTAAGACTGTTATGGGGACTAGATAGATACGGCAATGCCGGCAGTTTGCTTAGCGCGGCCCAGCACTCAGGAAATGTCCAGTGTCCGCTGCCTTAAAGAATAAAAACGGAAGTTCGCATGACCACAGCTCCTGCTCTGTGCCCGACTCTGGCGTAAATGCTTTATGTATACGACCTTATTTAACCCTCATGAATACCTGGCGAGGAGGTATTACTAATTCAACCTCCATGTTACAGAAAAGGAAACTGAGGCACTGCGGGTTTGGAAAGTATACCAAAATCACCCAGCCAGCTGGTGGCCAGGCCCACCCTCAAAGCCCTCACTCCAGAAGCATATCACAGAAACCAGGATCGCTTTCTCAGTAGGTGGAAAGGAAGCAGCACTGGGGACCCCAGTTCACCAACACGTCACAACGCAGGGGTGCGGAGCCTGTCATCAGTGTCGGGACGCCAAAGCTCGCAGCCCTCACCCGCAAAGCTGGGGTGTGTGTAGCTGCCTCGTATCCCAGGGACAAACCCACATGACATTTTACAGAAATGGATAACAGAAAGAGGAAGTTAGCAAACAAACAAACCAAAAAACCATGCCCCAAAAGGAAGAAATTGATCATGTTGGAAGTGAAATTCGAATCAGCTGTACCTGGACTTACGAGAGCTGGTGGTGGGGGTGTTGGCGCTGAGGCTGTCCCGGAGACTCTAGACACGAGCCGGGGGCAGGGTGAAGGCCACTCAGCAACACAAACGAGGGCTGTGGCTGTGGTATGAGGGGGGGCAATGTCCCGGAGGAAGCGATGCCGGCAAACAACTTCTCATCGATGGAACTCCCGCAGACACTTCACAACGTGGAGAACGCGAAGGATAACGTATTGAAAGCGGATTGAAACTTAGAGAGTCGAGAGTACCGCAACGTGCCAAGACACAGGAACGACGCTCGCTGGGTGGGCAAGTTATACGATGCGAAGAAGAATGCAGCCCTGCTCAACCGACTCCTGATGCGGTCTTTACACAGAAAGAAAACGCTGGTTCTCAACGGTTCCCATGTTTAAGTTGCGGTATAGGAAATGTTAGCTTACATTTTTAAGATTTCCCTATGCATTCGACACCGACACCAGGACGGCTTTTATGCTTTGACAAAATTTACTAAAGGCCTCCGAGCAATCGCATTTCTTCCCATTGATTATTAAAATGGCTTTGTGCAGTTGGTGGACGTTTTTACGGTCTCCTGCGAACGCGCAAACGCCGTGTCCGCTGGGGGTCGGCGCAGGCGCAGTGCGTTCGTTCCGGCCAGGGGCGCACAGTGCTGCTGCGTGAGCGCCTACCCCTCCCATGCTCCTGCTGCTTCTTGATGCCACCTGCCAAGGTGCCTGGGGCTGGCTTCCATCTCCAGAAGCCACCCGCTTCCTTACCCCGGCTCCGGCGTGATTTCCCATCGCTCTGTGTCCTCTTCCGCCCGCAGCCCCGCCGCCTGGGCACTCCCAGCCTGTCCGTGCCCCTTCTATTCGACCGCCAGGGCTGATGTTCTTTCAGTGCGTCCTTACCTCCAACTCCTCACCCTCACCAGCCCCACAAGAGGGTGACATCAGGGCCACTGCTGTTTTGCAGAAGAAACTTTGTACAGAGAGTGTGGAAGTTGTTCAGGTTACAAGAAAGCAGAGCAAGATTCAGACCCAGGTGGTCTGGCTGCAGCACCTGTGGGCTTCACCTGCAGGCAGGCGGGCTGCCCTATGCCATCAACTTAGCCGTTGGGCCCAGGGCGCAAGCTTCTCACAAGACCACAAAAGACATTTAAGATTTAGTGAAAGAAGAACACACCTGTACGAGACGATGCTCCAGCCAACTGAGCCACACTGGCCAGGGCAAAGGCAACTCGTTTCTAAAACAAATACATAAAAATTCTTTCAAGTTATTTTATAGCCTAATACACATGTGTGTGAGGTGAGATGTGGCTGCATTTTAAAACACATGATTTGACATGGGCAGGGGTCTCGTCTTTGGGAAAAGGAGAACCCAGAACCATTCACAGGTGGTTCCAAGCAGGTCCCCCAGGCCTGGATGAGCCTCCGCAGCCCCAGGCCCAGAACCACCCCCGCTGTGCTTCTGCAAGAGGCAGTCAACGTGCTCGGGCACCGCTGTCCAAGGCCAAAAGGGTTCAAGGCCAAGACCCTGGAGCTGGCTCCCTGAGTTAAACTCCACTCTCCTTCCAACGTGAAATGCCACCTCAGGGGGCTCCTTAACCTTGGTGACAATAGCAACACCTTCTGGGACGTGTTGGTGAGGACGGAGCTGACACATGGCACATGGAGAGGGCTCCACACGTTCCTTCACTGCGAAGGTTGTGCAGCAGCAGCCACAGGTCAGGCCCTGTTCCTGGTACTGAGACACAGCAGCAGACAAACCCCAAGAACTCCTGCCCCAGGGAGCTTACCTCCGGGGAGGCGGGTTGCAGGCAGGACAAGCGTTAAGGAAGAAAGTAAGCTGGGGGGAGGGGTCGGCAGCGTGGGGGGCTCCCGGTTTTAGTCAGAGTGGTCGTGGGAGGTGGCATGTGTGTGAAGACCTGAAGCAGGTGGGCACGTGAGCTATGAGAAGTCTGGGGAAGAGCCGATGCCATGGCCCCAAGGCAGGAGCACGACCCTGTGTCTGAGCAATGACCGAGGAGCCAGGGCAGCTGGAGCGAAACGAGGGTGTGTTAGTTTGTGAGGCCTCCTGCCAGGACAAAGTTCCCTAGACAGGGTGGCTTGAGCAATGAAATTTCTTTTTTCACAGCCTGGAGGCTGGAAATCCAAGATCAAGGTGTCAGCAGGGGTAGTTCCTTCTGAGGCCTCTCTTCTTGGCTCACGGATGGCCGACTTCTCCCTGTGTCCTCACATGGGCATCCCTCAGTGGGTATCTGTGTCCTCATCTCCTCTTCTGGTAAGGACACCAGTCAGGTTGGAGTAGGGGCCACCCTCATGAAGACCCAATCACCAAGCGCAGTCACATTTGGAGGTCCTGGGGGCTAGGGCTTCAATGTCTGAACTGGGGAGGGAGGGGGGACACCATGCCGTCCATCACAGAGGGGAGGTGCCAGCTGTGGTCTGAGCGAACACAGAGGGCTTGACTCCCGAGCCACTGTGGGTACGTCAACCAGGAGGAAATGGGATACAAGGACTCTTGCTCCCAGAGTGTTGAATGGACCTCAAGAAAGACTCAGAACCATTCAGGACGGACCCTTGAAGGAAGTCGTGAGCAATGAAGCTGCCACTGTGAGCCCGGAGCTGCAGGCCCAGGAACCGGCAGCTTCCACCCCTGCTGGGAGTGTGGGGTGTCCCAACAGGTAAGAATCAGGTGATGTTACCGAGCTAAGCACGGCTTTGCTCTGTTGCACTTTTTCAAGGATCTGCCCGTTCTCGCTCCTTTGTTTCTTCCATCTCTGTCTGGACCTACGTCTTCCTTTCATCAGATTCCTGAAACCCTCGGGTACTTCTCATCTACCGCCACTGCTCCGACCTCAGATCTTTCCAACGTCTCCTTCCCTCTGCCTCTGTCTTCCCTGCCCTGATCGTGCGTGTCACCTGGGCTCTCCGAAGTCCAGCCTGCCCCCCGCAGCATCCCCAAACTCAGTGCCACGCGGCCACATCCTCGCATCCATTCTCCCCGTTCCTCCTGCAAAGAGCCCTTGTCTTATTCTCCCTGGAGCCATGGTCGGGGGCAACCACGGACACACGTGTCAGACGGAGGACACCCCACCCCCTGGGAAACGAGAGCAGGCGCCCCCAGTCCTTCCCCCAGGACACTGGCGTGAAGCGATGGGAAGGCAGCAGCACCCCTCCCAGGGCCCGGCCCACCCAGAGCAGGACTCAGTATGCTGGTGGGAGCTGGCCTTGCCCTTGGCCTCCACGGTTCCTGTCTGCTCTGTGTTTTTCACTGCTTTCTGCCCTGAGCTGTTCCCACACTTCAGCAGAATGACGCTTCCCCACCCCCATTGAACCATCTTTGAAAATGATTCTTGGGCTGAAGCTTTGATATTTGGTAGTGCCAAGCTGGTGAGAATATAGTTGCGTGTGGTTTGCATTTCTCTCCTGTTTGGAGGGATGGCTGCCCAATGGGGCCACTTCAGAGCCCCGTAAGCTAGAGGAGCGGTATTTAGGGACAGCAGGGAGGGTGAGAACTTGTGTTTTCCAGCACCTTCCATGGCTGGGCACTGTGGGAAGGCCCTTCCCTTAGGAGAGGGGAGAGGGTCCTCACCTAGCACCTAGGACATCAGACACATAAGTGACCTGGGGGCTCTGCACTCACATGGCCTCTGCAGGACCCCCTCCCCCCAGTCTGGGGGCCAGTTTTCTTCTGAGCACCTTGGTTTCCTCCTGTGTCATTGCCAGGATCTCCTGAGACCCGCAAGTCAACCCTCCACACAGGCTGGGCCTCTCAGGGAGAAGCCCTTCACCTGTGCTGACTCACCTTACTCCTGGGATCATCTCCTCTGTGTCCCTGCTAAGGCCTGATTCCCCAGGACAGAGGAGGTAGGGAGGAAAGGTCAGGTCTGGAGAAATCCCCACTTCCCCCAGGAGGGGGCGCACTTTCTCAGCAGCCCCAGCGACAACTTGGCCTCCTGAGCAAAAACGAAAGAAAGGAAACACCACACCCAACTCTGAACAGGTGGTGGGCCACGGTGGACTCCGTAATTCATAGAACAATTCCACCGCTTATGTCTCTGGGAAAAATAAATTTACTTTGTTTTCAGAAAAGCTGATGGTGCGTGCAATTGGCAAGGGCAGCAAGCAAGTACTTAGTGGAGGAGAGGCGGCTACACTGGGCACAGGAGGACCCACAACCACACACTGCTTGTTCTGAAAACAGTGACTGTGACCACTCTTTGCCTTTACCACAATTTGTGAAAATGTTGGGGAAGCCGGGGGTGGGGCAGGAAAATCAGTTTGATCTCACTGAAAATGTGGTATCACGTCTTTTTCCTCCCCACCCCCCTCCCTCTCCCTCTTTCTCTCTCTCTCCAAGGTGATGCTTAGCTTATCATTTCTTTGTCTGAACCAAGATCGGTTAAAGACTGGGCTAAATTTGTTTAGACAAGCTCTGCAATATTTTCTTTTTTTAAAAGGAGCAGAAGGTGCAGTACACAGAGCCTCCAAGGCCACAGAACATTCTGTTCCCTGCTCTTCAATTTACAACTGAATGTGCTTTACGTTTGGAAGACAAGCTATAGCTTGTGAAACAAATGTGGAAATAATCTCCAGAGTGAGACATCCAACACTTGTTATGTAATTGGAGAAAATCCTGGCGAGGTGAGCTCTTCAGCGG
This sequence comes from Anoura caudifer, assembly GCA_004027475.1. Taxonomy (NCBI): domain Eukaryota; kingdom Metazoa; phylum Chordata; class Mammalia; order Chiroptera; family Phyllostomidae; genus Anoura; species Anoura caudifer. The sequence goes on from PVKU01000991.1 coordinate 183,117, forward strand.
AAAGCCAAGAAGCTCTGTTGTTCTTCTACAAAATCAAAATGGATCTGTTTTGTGGATAACGTCTTGGTGGCAGGCAGTTCCTCTAAAGCCTGCCGCCCGAGTCCTGCCAAGTTGGGTGTCGCTCAAATAATCCTGATGCTGGGAAAGCGGGAGAGTTTCTGGGGCCAGAAAGTCGGATATTTTTAAGTGCTGACGTTTGGTGAAGTAGGTTTTCTTCCTGAAAGCACACTCGAGGTCTTAAATTTAGAACGATGACATGCTGTCTCCAATACCAGTCTCCTTTAACAGCGCCCAGGTGAATCTGGAGAACAATCTGTGCTTTCAGAGCTTTGTGATAACAGCATCCCAGGGACTGCCCCAGCTCCGTGAAACACGTATCTGCACCCCTTCAAGCCCCCAGTTCAGTCATGGAACCGTAATGCTTTGTAATGACCTTTCTTACTGCCTTCCATGAACAAAGCCACTTCCTCGGTGACACCTCCCCGCCCACCATCCGGCACTGGTGGGGGTCCAGCCTCCGTGAATGGAGGGTGGTTTTCATCAAGTCCTTCTGCACCGTCTGGGCCGTGGGCCCGGCTCAGCGGCGGGCATGCTCAGCTCTCTGGGGCAGCCAGGTCTCCCGCAGCCCCTCTTCCGCCTCCTCGCTCTCACTCTCCCTCAAGTTGCTTTATTTTTTTCCCAGCACTTCATTCTCTCCCAACTATATCATTACTTGACTCACGTGTTTTTTTCTCTGCTGATGAGAAAGTCAACACCGAGAAGACCGGGACTTGTTCTGTTTCGTTCCCTTCTGTACCTCCAGCTTCTAGAACAGCACTGGTCACATGGTGGGTCCTCCACAAATACCTGTGGAGCTGCATCATTACCTGAGAACTATCATGTGAATTCCTTGCCAGTGTTAATAGATTTCATCTTTGATTACATGCAGTAAGTACATGCCTGTTGAGATGGTGGTGGAACTGTCCGAGTTTCTAGTTCATCACTGTTAGGGCTCCCGAACCCTTCACGGTGACTCTGAGGATGGAGTGAGAACTTCCGACGTCAGGGGGGAAGGTGCTGAGTTGAAATGCTGAAGGCTCGATCCTATTACCAGCTTTGTGCCTTGAGTGAACCCACTGAAGCTCCCTGAGACCCGGTTTTCTTGTGTGGCGAATGGGGTGATAATAGCTTATCTACCTACCCAACAGGGTTGAAAGAAAATGAACCAGATTCTCTGCAAACGCACTTTGTAGGTGACACTCACAAACAGGCACTTCCGACCGAAGTCTGTCATGATGACCCACAGGTCCTGGGGCCGTGATCACACGAGGCCTCTGCATCGCCCCGCCCACAACCTTCATCCGCGTGGTTGCTGTGGTCCACCGTCCCCAGTGTTGCAATAGGAGCATGCTCTTTCCTAGGGTCTGCAGACGATCCCACATGCAAGTAAACCCCATGTAGATGTGATCGAATGCAGAGGTGCCCCCATGGCTGAATAGTGGGTCCATACTGTGTGCATTCGGTGACGCCCAGTGTTTTCCTTCTGTCTTCCAGCCTGACCGGCCATGACCAAAGTCTTCTAACTCGCCGCAGCACTGCCTCCCAGAAAGACCACCTTTTCTGTGGACCAGGTGGAATGTGAAGGCGTGTTGGAAACATTTTCTCTCGCCTTTCTTTTCTGTGCAGTGCAAAAAAAAAACAAAAACAAAAACAAAAAAAAAACAAAAAACCTGTTCTGTAAAGAAAAGGATCACCATATCTGGTTATCCCTTCCTCGCCCGACCTGCTTCCTGGGAGCTGGGCCCCTTGAACCACACTGTCTGCGTTAACTGGCACCATGCCGCTTTCCCCCGCACCCGGCGTTGCTGATGGGGACACCCTCTGCGGTCCCTTTGCGGAGGACGCGATGACATCTCTCTTCCCGGGTGTCTGACAAGTTCATGAGCACATTTTTTCAGGGGGATAAAGGTGTCAGGAAGTTCTTAGAAATTGGACACGTCCACGTGTTTCCTCAAACCACGCACGTTCCCCGGTGTGAGCAGTGGGCCCCTGGCCCCGCCTCAGCCCAGTGCCACGTTCTGTGTGTGTGTGTGACTATGGGCAGGTGTGTAGAAAATGAAACATCTTTTAAAGGCCAACCAAAGAGAAACATCAGCCATAACCCCACCGTCGTGAAGAAGCCAACATTAATTCTTGGGTGTCTCTCTTTTCAATATTTTACCTACTGTGTTCTGCCAGTGTGCGGGAATGGCGTGACGTGTTTCGTTTTTCTTGTAAATGTCACAGGTAAAAGCTGGTTTTCCCTTAAATTTCCATTTCTTCAACGGCTGTGGGACTATTTCTCATAAACGAGGTTCTAGTCACACCCTTTGGTTCATGCCCACACTCACTCGCATGGTTGTCTGTGGGCCTGTGTCACTTACTTCATGAAGACGTGGAAACAATCTTTTTCAAGATTGTTTTCAAGATTGGACAAGACAATATTTTCTCCATCCTAATGTGAAATAAAGGCCTCCCCAGCCCCATTAATTTTGCCAGCCTGGACCTTCCAACATTTGGTGGACTAGGATCCCCAGTCCCCTCCCCCTTCGAGGTACGGGATGCTGGAAAATGGGTCCCCTGCCTTCCAGGACACTCACCCCCTCCCTCTGGGGCTCTCACCCTTGTGCTGGTTCTTCTAGTTGCCATTTGTTCACTTAACACCTGGCTGTGGTGCCTGAACGTGCCAGCCACGCCCCAGGTGCAGGGAGTGAAGGGAGGCCGTGCCCTGGTGGAACTCGCCTACCGGGCACGCACACGAACAGCCGGTTTGATAACCGAATGAACGCGCAGTGTGGCTTGAGGTCCGCTGTACCCTGAAGGAAAACCGGGCAAGACGCAGGGTGAAGACTGACCAGGAGCGGGGAGGGGGGCGGGGAGGATGCCACTGCGCAGAAAGATATGCCCCTGCCTTGTGTTAGGGTCAGAAAAGCCCCCTGGACAGTCCTTTCTTCCTGATGCTCCGCACACACAGAGTAACCCTCTGGCCACAGAAACGATGTTTGCCTCACCTTTGAGGCCCTAACACAACATCTCTGTGTTACTGACATGGTTTTGTCAAACCGATGAAAATCTTTTCTGGGTATCTCTGTTCATTCAGTGTGAGCCACCAGGAATTTCTGGAAGTTTCTTGAATTGTCTGGAGGTGCCCCCGCCCTTTGCCAGCCTCTGTCTACCTGGTCAGTGGTGTCTGCATAGACGCTACTTTGCAAACAGCAGTTCATGCTCACTGAGGATGTTTGCGGGAGGCAGCTCTGCAAGATGGCATTGCCAGATGACAAATCATGCTTGGGGGCCTTCGCTCCAGTTGCTTGGCTGGGTTTCAGGTTTGCCTGTAAACACGGCCCCCATGCATCTTGCCAGCGGACTCTGCGTCTGGCGCTCCCACATGGTCCCCCGACCGCGTCTCACTCCCGTAAGTCCTCGTCAGATGCCGCGCTACCCAGGGGAGTTCCTGGAGGCCCGGCAGGGAGGGCGCCTCACATCTAAAAAGAGGGGGCCTCTCCCGTGATCCACACGAAAATGCCCAGTTTGGCAAAAGTAGAGTTAGGACCCTTTGTTTCAAACCTGCAAAAAAGCTCCAAGTTTTATATGTGCTTCTGTTTATAGGAAACAAAAACCCCATTTTTCTTTGGATAAAGGCACCTCCGTGCAGGTAGTAAGGACCAGGAACTGCAGGAACCAGGGTCTGCTTCTCACCTTCTGCTCTGCTGAATGGATCTGGCCAGGCCTGCAGCCGCGCATGGACGCTAAGACTGCTGACCGAGTGGTCTGGCTGTATCGGACCAAAGCGGCAAACCCGGAGACGACGTGATGGAAAATGCTGAAGATACAGCCCTGCTGGTGTGGGGTCTGATGGAAAGTGGGGGGAGGGGGGCGCAGATCCAGCAACGAGCTGCTTTAATCAGACCAGGCAGCGCATGAAACGGAAAACTGAGAGGGAGTTGGGGCCCTTGACCGCAGAAATGATGCCCGGGGCGCGTGCGGTGCCTCGCCTCCAGGCAGGATGCTCTCGCATCCTCTGCGCAGCCAATTTCCGAACACCTCTGAGACCCTGGCAGGGTTATTTCGTACGTTAAGGTGAGGAAACCAAATCTCTGAAGGTGTGTCCAGGGGATACGGGCCTACGTGTATGCCCCCAGATTCACACGTCGACGTCCTGACCTCAGATTGTGATCTTGTTTGAAGATCCGGCCTGTAAAGATGTAAGTTAAACGAGGCCATTCGGGTGGGTCCTAGCCCCATGTGACTGGTGTCATAGAAGAGGAGATCAGGTCACAGAGAGGCCCCGAAGGCACAGAGGGAAGACAACTGCCCACAGGCCAGGAGAAGCCCCAGCAGAAACCAAACCACCTGACAGCCTGGTCCTGGGCTTCCAGCGTCTAGAATGCCGAGAAAGCCCATTTCTGTCGCTCTAAGCCCCGCACGCTGCGGCGCTTTGTCGTGGCGCCTGCCCCGACTAAGACACCGACTCAGGGTCCCCAGAGCTGGAACGGAGCCTCTGCTGTTCCCACGGAAGCCCGTCGGGCTGTGCGGGATCCGTGCCCTTTCCACAGACGTCTGGTCCCCTTTGCCATCCGCTCCTCCTCCTTCCTCCCACCCACTTCCTTTTCCCTCACACTTCCTCCCTCTCTGCGCTTCCTCTCCGCCTCCTCCACGCCAGGCTTCACGTTAGTCAGCCATCTGCAGAACGCATATTGTGCTTTGTGTGAGCCCTTGTAACTGGTGTGTTTTGTTTTTTTTTTTTTAAATCGCCTTATGTTTCTGACTCTTTTCCCTCAGGGCTGTTTTTGAGTCCAGATCTTGTTTCAGGATAAATATTTAACCTCTCACTTGAAATCGCTGCCCTGAATTTCTGAAAATGTTTTTATTCTGCCTTTGGGCTTGATTGATAGTTTCTGTAGGTATAAAATTCCAGGCTGACAATCACCTTCCTCAGAATGCTCCGTTATCTACTAGTTCCCAGGGTTGCTGCCAGGAAAGGTAAGGCCATTCTCGGTCCTGATTCTTTATATGTTGTCTCCCCCCCCCCCCCGGAAGCTTGTAGAAGCTTGTAGAATCTTCTTTTTGCCCTGGTTGTTCTGGAATTTCACAATATGCCTCAGTGCGGGTCATTTCTCTCCAGTGTATCATGGACCCTTTTGACCTGCAAGCCAGTATCTTTCATTTCTGGGAAAGTTTTTCTTGAATTGTGTTTGAAAGCCTTTTTTCCCTCTCTGCTCTCTCCTCCTGGAACTCCTATTATGTGCACCCTGTACCTCCTACACTGAGCCTCCAATTTCTAACATTTCTCTCCCCGTCCTTCTCTCTTCATTATTTTTTCCTATTTTCGGATAGATGTTTTCAAGCATACCTTCAAATCCTCCTGTTGGATCTTTCCATTCTGCTTTTATGTTGTTATTTTCCCAAAGCACATTGGGTTATTGCTGTTTTTACACTGTTGCTTTTTTATAGTATCCTGTTCATAGATTAAAAAAAAAAAACAACAACTCATCTTGCTGACGATGTTCATGGTAGGCATTGACTCTGTTTCCTCCAGGTTTAAAAATTGCTAAGATACGGTCTATCTACCCTTTCAAAGCAGGCAGTTCGGTGGTTCTTTAAGGGCAACCATTAATCTGCTTTTCGTCTTTACTGAGCTGTCTCTCCTGGACCCTTCATACGTGAGAATCATAGACTGCGTGGCCTTCGTGTCCGGCTTCATTCACTCCGTGTAACGTTTTAAGGTTCATCCATGTTAGAACGCGGTCGCTGCTTTATTCCTCGTTATGACTGAAAAATATCCACAGTATGGCTCGAGCACACTATATTCATCTATGAAACAGCTGATGAACATTTGGATCATTCCCCTTCTAGCTATTATGGATAATGCTGCAGTGAATATTCACATACAAGTTTGCGTGTGGACACGTGTTCTCAGTTCTCTTGGGCAGACACCCAGGCGTGGGATTGCTGCGTCATGTGGCAGCTGCCTGTTTAACCGCTTCAGGGATCCCAAGGCAGCTGCAGCATGTTACACTCTCACCGGTCGTGGGAGAGGGTCCTGACACCTCTGCTTCCTCTCCAGCACTTGCCATTACCTGCCCTCATGGTGACCATCCCAGTGCCTGTGAAGTGGTGTTGTTTAGCCAAGTTTAAGAGCACGGGTTAGTGGCATTAAGGCATTCGCCCTGTTGTGCCACCATCACCACCATCCATCTCCAGAACTTATTCATCCCCTCAAACTGAAACTACTCTGCCCCCGCTGAACACGCACCCCCCTCCCTCCCTCCCGCCCCAGCCCCTGGTCACCACCGTTCCGTTTTCTGTCTCTGTGAATCCGACTATTCTGAGACCCTCCCATAAAAGGAATCGTACAGTATTTGCTCTTTCGTGTCTGCCTTGTTTCACTTGGCAGAGTGTGCTCAGGGCTCATCCATGCAGTGGTAGCAGGTGCCAGGACTTCATTGCTTTGTCAGGCCAGCTCGTGTTCTGCTGTACGTGTACACCACACTTTGTCTATCCATTCATCCATCGGTAGACGTTCGGGTTGCTTTCCCCTCCTGGATACTGTGTGTGGTGCTGCTATGAACATGAGTGTATAACTTACCCTTCCCTGACAGCTAAGACAATGAGACCCTGACCATCCTTTCCTGTGCTCACTGGCCCACGTTATTTAAGCTCCCACGACCAGAGGTGCCAAGTCCTAATCATCAGGGTTTCACAGTGCAAATCCGGCTCTTTCTATAGGTGTAGGGTTTGGTTTCCTTAAGGTTGGCCAACCCCAGCACCGCCGTCCACCTGTGCTCCAATCTCCATGCCCAGATCCAGCCAAGAAGATGCAGTGATGACCACAGTGAGATAACAAGGCCTGAAGAGGACTGTTATGGAATGAGTTATGTCCCCAACGTGACATGTGGAAGTCCTCACCCTGGCAACCCTGGAATTATTTGGATTATCTGTGGTTACAGTTAGTTAAATTAAGAAGAGGTCATACCTGATTAGGATGGACCCCTAATCCGATGTGACCGTGTGTCCATAAGGAGAGACAGGAGGGTCGGAGACAGAGGCACAGGAAGGCTGGGTGAGAATGGAGGTGGAGAACAGAGCGATTCGTCCATAAGCCGAGGGATGCCGAGAATTGCCGGGAACCACCACAAGCAGGAAGAAGCAAGGAGAGGTCCTCCCTGCAGGTTTCAGAGGGAGCTCGGCCCTGCCAACACCTTGATTTCAGACCCCCTGCCCCCAGAGCTGGGAGAATCGCTGTCTGGTGTTTAAGGCCCCAGCCTATGGGACTTCGTCACAGCGGCCCCGGGAACCTCAGGTGCCGTCGGGTCACAGGGGCAAGACTTGTCCTGATTCTGATTTATCTTATTAAAAGTAACGACTTGCAGGCCCAGTCGATTGTGAGTGTTCGCATGTTCACTTTCTGTCAGCATGCACTTCCCCAGCTGGCTTAACTCTTTTTTAAAAAAGATTTTATTTGTTTATTTTTAGAGAGAAGGGAAGGGAGGGAGAAGGAGAGGGAGAGAACCATCGATGTGTGAGAGAAACACTGATTGGTTGCCTCTTGTACGTACGTTCCCCAACCGGGGACTGAACCTGCAACCCAGGCATGTGCCCTGACCAGGAATTGAACCTGCAACCCTTTGCTTTGCAGGAGGGTGCCCAACCCACTGAGCCAACGCTGGTCAGGGCCCAATTTGCTTAAGTCTTATTTTCTAACAGTTCCTTCTGTCTCCCCGTTCTTGGCAGGCTCTCTAACTTAGAGATCTTAGGAGGCCCAGCCAGTTCTGCTCTGCCCAACCGCCCGGCTGCCCCAGAGCAGGAACACTGGACATATTTGGAAAGCAATGCCGTGATTACCCCCAATGTGGGGTGGCACGGCCGAGTGAGCCGGGGCAAGGCGAAACTGCTGCCAGGCGTCCCTTGACGCGGAGCCAAAGCAGGTGGGAAGGACGCCCTCGTTCACACTGAAAATGGAACACAGCGTCCTGCCTGGAAGGACAGCAGGGGAGAAGTGAAAGCAAAACGGGGCCACTCACCTGGTGACACACAGAGCAAAGGGGAAACTGAGTTCCACTTATTTAGTTCTAAAGGCAGCCACGCTGATTCAAGAAATTAAAACTCGGTGAGAGCGCATGAAGTGCCTCCACCTTCACCCCCGACTTTTCTCCATGTTCGGACTCCACGGAAGCACCTGGCTTTAACACGTGTGGACACGCTTCGCCGAGCGTTCGCCACTGCCCATGCAGACAGGCCCTGCCACCGGGAGGGTTTGTATTGTGTCATTTTAAAGCCACGGTGCTCGGTGACTTGCTTTCTCACGCACTGGCACGTTATGGCCCTCTTCCCGCACCGGCTGACAGGGAGCTGCCTCAGAGAGTCACCGAGCATCAGCGTCGGGGCCGCCGGGTCGCCTAGACGGCCATTCCACATTCACAACACGCCCCGAGGAGGTATGCGCTCTCTCTGGTTCACCCCATGGCTCACTGATTTGGCAGAGTCCACGAAGTCGGGAGAGCAGTGGATTTTAAGGAGGTCAAGGGAAGAGGAGCCCTGGCTGGGTGGCTTGGTTAGAGCGTCATCCTTTACACCCGAAGGCTGTGAGTTTGATCCCTGGTCAGGGCGTGTATGGGAGGCAACTGTTCGATGTTTCTCTCTCTCTGTCTCTCTCTCTCTCTCTCTCAGCTCGATACACATATCCCCAGGTGAGGATTTTAAAGAGAGAGAGAAAAGTGGAAAAACCCACCGGCCAGATTTAAAGCTAAGGTTTGTCACCATAACTGTGTGAAGTCTCTCTACCTTGCGGGAAGAAGGTGGTCACTAGGGAAACCCCCAAAAGGGTCAGAGTTATAGTCAGAAATGTTGACAGTGTAGAAAGGAGCTGGAGAGCCAGGGGAATGACACATTTTTATCTCGAGTCAGGTTAAAAACAGACCTCATTTATAAGATGCAAGATGGCCAATGCACAATTTAATTCCTGAATCTTAAACATTTTGCAGGTAAATCACAAAGAAAAAAAAGACAAAAAAGTGATCGAGAAAGTAGAGTTTACCTTCTTAAAGAGGATAACCAACCTTGGATTCAGTAATTCCCAGAATGCCTCAGAAAAATAAAATTTGTTTGGGATATTTTAGGCACTGAGACAGGCGGAATTAATCTTCCCACTCAGATTAATCTTGTTATATTGGGTTTTCAACTGTGCCCACCCCCAGGGGACATGTGGCAGCATCTGCGAACATCTTTGATCCAGACAGCCGGGGTGGGTGCTGCCAGTGTGGGTGGGGGGAGACCAGGGACGCTGCTACGCACTCTGCACCGCACGGGACAGCCCCTCACAGGGAGAGAGGGTCTGAGCCGAGAGGCCGGCCCCGCCGAAGCCGAGAGGCCCCGCGGCATATCGTTCCTAAAGGATTCGCCTTCGTTTTATAGTGGGTGAGAAATCCTATCTAATCAACCTTATAAACATCAGAAACAGATTCACATCATTTTGCTGTGCATCTAAACCCATCTGAAGTCACTACCCTACGCCCCCGCCCAAAAAACAAACTAAAAAGGAGCAAACATCTGAATGGGATTGACTTCACCCGTAGAACTATGAGGTCGGGATAAACCGCGGGACTCCAAACAGGGGACAGGATTTCTAGACAGACAAGGTATGACTTCAGACCCTGGAGGGTTAGGGCTGTTTCTCCTGCAACTAATCCGGGTATCGCTTACCTCACAACAAACCCACTCACGGCTTGGAGATGACGCTCCAAGCCTGCAGCGCAACGTTAAAAGGAAGGAATAGAGACTTACCCTCTTACGTAGTTAGTTGCCTACTAAGACACACACACTTATTCTTAACTTTTGTGAATAAAACCCAGCTCAAATCTAGGGGGAAAAAATCACGGCCAAAAAATATCTTTCCTTTTCTCACTGGGTACCAGCCAATAACCATTAGGCTATGGCGCCCTGCTTGCCTCGAACAAGTCACCTTCCCACCCTGACCCGCCCAGGCACCAGCTGTGTGGACTGTGAATTCCTGAGGTCAGTAGGCTGCTGGGAGGGCTGGGATGTCTTGCTGCCTCCTGCCTCGCACCTGCTTTGAGTGTCCCCATTGTCTCTGTGAGGAGGAAGCTCTTTAAGCCCACCAGCGAGGCAAGGCGGAAGAATGTGGCACATTTGCAGTGTGGCTTTGTGCACACAAACTGTTTATTCACGGCAGGTAGCAGCAGACTGTGGGGGAGCCTGGAGTTTCATCAAGAACTTCCCTGTGGCCCTAGAAAAATTTGTGCAGAATCCTCAGCACCAGCGATGATGGAATCTCAGATGCAGGAGGCCTGTGCCGGACGAGGGCCACGGGCCACCTGCAGCTGTTCAGGCTGCGCTGGAAAGCCCAAGGCTCTGGGGAGGCAGGCTGCTTGTTCTGCCCAGGGCGGGGGCTTCCCTCTCACTCCCCCACCCGCTCCAGGGCACAGTAGCGACTTTCAGCAGCCTGACACAGATAGCCAATCCTGGACGTATAGTCAGGGGTTGCTTTCAAGTAAGCTTTGCTCTGCTCTCCCTGTTTTCATTAGAAACGAGAAAACTGCTGACCCCTATTTGTTTTTGAAGCGATCGTAAACTAAATAATCGGCTTCTATTAATGACCCGAATTATTCAGCTCCTATTTTTACATGCTGGTCTTGCAGCATGCTCTAGGTGGGTGGCTTTAATGAAGCCTAATTGCAGATAGTGGCATCCAAATATGCACAAATGAGTAACAGGTCCTGGGGTTCGGGGGCCTTAAGCAAGAGTTTGCCGTGGGCTGATCAGGTATGTCGAACTCAGACTCACCGTGTAAATTACTTTTCTGGTAACAACAATGGCAGACGGGTTGTCGGCAGACAGGGATGTTGATTAGAGTCACTTGGGACAGTCTAGCATCTCTCCTTAGATTCTCAGAGATGTTGTCAAGTTCACAAAAGGTTTGCTTCCTTCCAGCACTGAATTGGACTGTGCTGGCTTGGAATTTCTTTTTGATTTGTTTGTCCGGATGTCTTCTTATTCTTCTTCAAAAAAAGTGTCTTCTAATATAGCGACACGATTTTATCGTTGAAGAAGCACTAACGGGGGACATTTTACTTCTGTGCAAAGTCCAATTGCTCCTCATCAGCCCCCCCAGATACCAGCTTTTTATTGCAGACATCAACAGTCAATATTTTATCCAGTGAAATTGCGTCAGATTCTCCACTACCACCCGAGTTTGGCGTTGCTGTTTTTGCATATTAGAAAGGAGGAAACCCAGCTTGAAAAGATGATGTGGCCAGCAGGAGACCTGGAAAGGCTGGGCTGAGGAGTTGACTGCACGCGAGGGACTGGGAGATCTGGTTCCTTGGTCCAAACCATCACGTCACCTTGCATCACTCCTCATGGGCGGGGCGGTCTGGCCCAGCAGCCAATCAGGGGCTGCCATAAGGAACACCAGGAACTCAGCTGCCTCCTCCTGCACGCCTCCACCTGCCCCCACTCAGCACCCACGAAGATCTGACATCTTTGCAAGAGCCACTCACAGAACACAGTAAGAACTGATAAAAACTGTCCTGGTATGCGGACTGCCTGATCCGTCGGTTGACATCAAAGAAGCTGCAAATATGGAGGATTTGTCTGAAAACAGTGACATCTGTGGCTTTCTTGCAGCATCTTCAACACAGACATCAACTCGGTCAAATCCAGTAGCAAAATACATGTGGCCTCTAGAGACAATCTTTGCAAGGCAGGGTTTCTATCTGCGGGGAAGCTATTCCTTGTGGGAATATGTTTCTGATGCGCTGAGGGACAGACTAAGATGCTCAGGAACAGTGGCGGAGAGTTGGCTCCGGATTGTAACAGAGGCGCCCAGAATTAAAATGAGAATCGAGCAGGGCTCCCACGCCCGGACCTTACCTTTCCTCGGAATTGAGAGGGATTCTTCTACGTCGAGGCCAGCGGTTCAGAGGTCTGGGAATCTGAGGGCTGCTCACCATCAGTGGGACAATGTGATCTTTAGATTTTAGCCGCCCAGCGCAGTTGACTTGGATGAGGTGTCCAGAGAGGTTATTAGGGTCAGAGGCTTTGAAAGCAGGCTGGCCTCCACTATCCACTGTGTGACTTCAGGCATGTTACTTAACCTCTCTGAGCGGCTGACTTCCACACCTACAAAACCAGGCAGTCATACTTTAATTACTGGGTCATCATGAGGTTTAAATGAGCTAATGGAGATAAAGTGTCTTGCCTTTAATAAATAGCCATAGATGTTAAGGAAGGGCCTTTTTGCCAGAGTATTTCCCCTAAAGTTACAACTACGGCAATACTGCATAGCAAAGCCAAAGTGACTGTGATTCCTAAATATTCTCTCATGAATCGACCCTCAAAGAAACCATGATGCTCAAACCCTCCGCATCCAGCACCAGCCTTGATCACAGACCCTGGGTTAACGTCTACACCAGTGCCATCAACAGGCAGAGCCTGAAACCACCTGAAAACGCTGCGCAAAGACAATGCCGACTGGTGACCACGCGAGACTTCGAATCCTGCCTAGGCTACAAGGTTCCGTGGAGTTAGAGAGTGTGATTGAGGAGCTACTGAAATTGGTCAGTGTGCAGTGAGGCCCGTGTTGTGATTAGAACCTACAATCTGTAAATAAAAAGCCAAAGTTGTTTGTTCCATTATTTTAGTTTTATTTTTTGAGATGGTGTTCCAGTTGTCACACATTCCCCCCACTGGTTCTGAGAAATCTTGCTCCCCAGCCAAAGTGAGTTCACTTTAATTGGCCTTGAGTCAGTCAAGGTTTCTCCAAGGAAAGAGGTCCCTGTGTATATAACTTACAGATGTCAGTTCATAGAATAAGGAAAAAATGGCTTCAAAATTATATTTTGAATATAATGAACCAAAATGAACTCTGCTTAGGCACAAATAAAGACAAACACATGTTGAATAGAATTAAGTTTTCTGTGTGCCTCCGGTGAACGGGATGGGCCGAGGGGGCAGGTAATTCGGTGCAGTGCGGTTTTGCCTTGGCTCCCCTCCCCCTGCTGTCCATCAGAGTCCAGCTCCTTGGCATCTGTCCTCCAGAACACCAACCCCAGGCTGCCCCGCCCACTGCCACTCTGCCCCTGCCGTGCGCCCCACGCCAAGGCAATGGTTTATCAGCATCTGGGCACATGCTCCCAGCCTCCAGCCGGGTCTCTGAATGAGTAATCCCATCTAAACCAGCCTGCTCCCCAGGCCCGCAGCCCTCCAGACCTCCTGGCACGAAGGTGACTCATTCGTCAACCATCACAACAGCAACGTGAGTCACGTGTTATGCAAAAGCTAAAAGCATGCCTTCTGCGTGCACAGAACATCAGGTTCATAAATTTCTGGGATTTAACTTTATGGGGGAAGGACTGGGGTAGACATAAACGCCGCATTTCTTTTTCAGAGTGGATTGTATTAAAAGCCCACATCAGGCAACATCTGTATGAATCAGTCTCCAAGGACTCAATGTAAACACGTGTTGATATAAATAGATGTGCTCTTAAGCAAAGACAGATGGCCGAGACCGAAATGTTACGAAAACACGTAGAACAGTTCAGTTCAAAGGCATCTTGGCTGTCATTTCTCTCCCAATAGGTGAATCTTCTCTGGGCTGCGACAGCGAGGGTAGCAGAGAGAACATTCTGTTTCCCAATAAAAAGCACGCAGCGCTGTGGGCAGCAGGCGTGCGAACAGCACAGAGAGAGAGGCCCCTTGCCTGTGCTGTGACACGTCCTTTACTCGTATATTCTCACGGTATTCATTGATTTACTGAAGAACATTCCAGAAGATCCAGCACTCAGACTGCCTCAGAATATCTCTCAGAGAGTTCCGAGTGGGAGGCACCAGGAAACAAGTCCCTGGAATTTGGAGGGTGGCCACTCTGTCCTCAGCGGGAGGAGAAGTTAGGAGCCTGCGGGATTCTGGAGCAGGGGCAGGCCCCAGGACCGCAGCCCTCAGCGGCAACAGCCCTGGTCCTGCTGCTGTTGGTGCAAGGACCCAAGATCGGAAAGATGATAAACAAATCTGCAGTTCAGTGGGAGGGGACATCTCGGGGAGATTACCAAGGAAACTAGGGCCAGGCAGGAAGGTCATTTATAAATAGAGCGATTGGTATTGTTTGCATGGCAGGCGCTGGGGAGCATTTTCACATACGTCCCCTTGCTGAATGCAAGAGTAAAGAATCTCAAACTTCAAAGGAATTTGAGAAGGCAGGCAAGGACATACTTGACCATACTTCCCTTTATATGGTAGAAAAATTCTACCAGACTCTGTCAGAGCAGGTCGCCCTTCCTGCCGGAGGGCACAGCAATGACCATCGTCCTTGGGCTGAGCCCTCCCCTGTTGGATGCTGCAGCTTCTTTGGGGGCGCTGAGGACTGAGTTGGGGGTCCGAGTGCAGGAAGGCGAAACAGGCTGGTAAACTGGCCTAGGAGTCTTTGGTGATTCCCTCCCCATCCAGCCAGGGCACGCCCCGCTCCACGACAGGCATGGGGTGGGGCAAGGTGCCCTTGTCGGCGAGGGCACAGCCAGCTTGCTGGCCACTTGCAAGCGTGGACATACGTGCTGGCTGAGGTTTACGGCGGAAAAGCCCACCTTCCCCTTCATTTGAAGCCAAATGATCTGGAACTTGGTTCTTTCTCAAACTATCACAGAAGAAAGTCAAAACAAAGCCCCAGTCACAAGTCACTGCGAGATGCATGTTGTCCTCAGGGGGTTTTATTTATTGGAAATTATCACTCCATTGTGCACGCCGGCAGGGCAGGTCATCAGGAGCTGCAAAAGCAGTCTCTGACCCACTCGGAAACAATGCCGTAATCAGTCAAACGACCTGAAGGTTTGGTCTCCACATTTCCAGACATCCGTGACTATTAGGATGAAATGCTGTACTAACCAAACATTTGGATGGGGCCACCGGAGAAGGTTGATACGTCTAAACACGTTGTAGCTGAGATGGGCAAAGTAAGACATTCACAGTCTCATGTCCTCTGCCCGGGCACATAGGAGGATGTATTTCCCAGCCTCCCTTGCAGTTAGCTGGCCATTTCACCAGGTCAGGCCGATGGAAAATGGGAAGAAGGGATGGAAGTGGGCTTGGCCATAAAGCTCCCTACGGGATCTTTGGTGCAGTCTCTTCCTCTTCCCCTGTGGTCCTAAAGGTCGGATGTGAAGACGGTGGCTTCACGGGATACAAACAGGCTGGATCCCTGAGTTATCACTTAGAGGAGAGGCCAAGGGAACTGCCCAGGCTGCATCAGACTGTGAAGGAGGGAAAAACAGGGCTTTCTTATAAGACGCTGAGATTTAAAGATTGTTTATTAGCATTTAGTTTCCTGACTATGCATCTAGTTTCTGGGAAGCACAGATAGATACCACTGAGCAGGGTGCATTCGAGAATTTATTTTGGGGCACTTTCCTGATCAGGCGTGTAGCTGAAAATAGGTCCCAAAGGACCACAGTTGGGGAGAGAAAGAGAAGCAGGGTGAGAAGGAGGTAGTGATACTCGCCCCAGACCCGATCCACTTTAGACTCCCAGAGCACAGGGAAGCTGAAAGGGCCATTGGGTTCATCCCCTGCCTCCAAGCATGGCTGTATCCTGGGGGCCGGTCTGTGCCCTGATCCCAGAGGAAGCCGCGCATGAGACTCCGCAGCCCACCCTTGTAATTCAGTGACTCAGAGCTCGGGGACTAGGGGGTTCTTTCTGAGTGCTCGTCCCAGCCCACTGGCCGACCTCATCTTGTTCCCATCCATTCTGTTGGACGGGCGACTGGGCTCCTGCTCACAGTCTCCTCTCCGAGTGGCTTCATTTATTTGGTTACTGACATCGTATGAATTTCTCACTGCTCCTTGCTGTCTAGGTAAAATAGCTCGTTGCTCTTAAATGCATTTGATTCCAAAAGCCATGGCTGAGGCTCAGGCTCTGCCCTCCAAAAAGAGAAGACAGAAACACAAGAAGGCTGGCAGGATCTTATTCTGTTTACAGTGAATGAGAGGTGTCTGGTTTGGAGGAAGTAGTGAGCTGTGGTCTTCAAGGGGGGCTTCCCAGAGGAGGTGGGCTTTGAGAGGCCCTCAAAGATGGTGAGAATTTGGAAGAGTCCAGAGAGGGGTTAGGATATCATGAGAGAATTCTGGAAGCCAGTATGAGCGTGGGGTAAGATGGTGAGAAAACCAGCCTGGCTGGGGTGGAAACTTCCGTGGGGGAATAGAGGGGAAAAGGGATCAAGGAGAAGAAGAGAGAGACCTGGTCTTGGAGAGTGTGTGGGGAGAATAATGCTCCATGGTGGACGTCCAAGTCTGAGACCCTAACCTGTGACTGTGACCCTATATGGCAAAAGAGACTGTGTGAGTGTGATGAAGTTAAGGACCTTGATATGGGAGATTATCGTGGATTATCCAGGTGGACCTTAAAGATGAGCAGGAGAATCTTTGTAAGAGGGAGGCAGGGGTGACTCAGAAAAAGAGACAACAGGAGGGAAGCTGAGGTCAGAGAGAGAGGGGGGAGGATTTCAAGATGCTATGCAGGGTGCTATACCTTGAAGACAGAGGCGAGGCCATCAGCCAAGGAATGCAGGGGGCCCATAGAACCTGGAAGAGGCCAAGAAACAGACTCTCCCCTAGGGACTCCACGAGAAACGCAGCCCAGCTAGCACCTCGATACTATGACTTCCGACCTCCAGAACTGTAGGAGAAGAGACTGCGTCATTTTCAGCCCCTAAGTTTGTGGTCACTTGTTAGGGCAGCCATAGGACACTAACACGGAGGACTTGAAATTGGAGGCTGGTGAGGCTGTCACCTAAGACAATCCGAGTCGGGGAGTCAGAGGCTTTTGAGCAGAGGCATGAAGTCACTCATCCTACACGTGTGCATTGTGTGAGCTTGAGGGATGCATCACATGAACAGGTCCCGGCCTGTACCGGTCCCCAAGTGTCCCAGCATGGAGAACAGTGCCTGCCATTCAGATGACACCCAGCAGAGTGTTGTCTGGGTGAATGAACACGTGGGTAGTAAATGCTGCAATCTTTCTAGTCGAAGTCCTCACCCCCTCTCTCACCAGTACTATTTCAACATCCACCTCATCGGCCTCCGGGTCTTTGATCTGCTGCCAAGTTCATGTTCCAATACAAGCTCCAGTTGTGACTTTTCACCCAAACAAAATCCAAATTCCTGCAAACAGCGTTTAAATTCTCTGTGACGTGGTCTCAGGTCACCTTCAGGAGCAGAAGCCATCTACACCCACAGCTTCCTGTCTACGTCGACGTGACTTCACTCTCATGACTGCGCCCTCCCACTGCGCTCATCAACGGCTCTGCTGTTCTAAGAAACCCTTGTCCAGAACAGCGGAAGTCACTAACTTTATTGGTAATCACAGGATCTTCTCAGAAAAATCCACTTAAATAAACTTTGAGGGATTCCACTGTTCATCAGATAGTATCCAGGACTGTTTTTTCTCCCAGACATGTTTGAGAGCCCTGCCTCAAACCCTCACCTTGTTGCCTGCGCTTCTCCTGGATCCTTACACCAGGGCCCCACCTGGTCCCCAGCAAGCTTCCTCCCACACAGTAAGACGGGCCGCACCCTGGAAACTATGTGAATATCTCAGCGTGGCCTTACACCTGCAAAACGCCGCTTGGACTCTGTCTTCTGTTGAGATTATTTGCAAATAATACAACAAAAACCAGAACGGCGCATGCTGCGGCGCTGATGTATCTGCTGCTACTTCTAACTTGTAACATTTTGAGGGGCATGAGAAAATGTTTGCAAGTCTAGATGAGAAAGGAAAGTGATGATATCAAAATTGTCTCATGAAGTGTGTACAAACTATAATGCTGTGTCAATTCACTAATTGTTGGATTCTGAATATGTGCAAATTGCACTACATTAGAAAACAGTCTGTGGGCTCGATTTCCTCCATGCACCAAACTCAGAACTCTCCAGGAGGCACAAGAGATTGAATCAGCGCCTGGCAGCCAACTAATTTTGAACGCAATGTTATTTTTAAAAAATCCTATCAAGTTATTCTACATTCAAAAAAGATATTTAAGATGTGATGTGGATGTATTTTAATTACACGATGGAATGGGCTATGGTGTTTCTGAGAGGGAGGGAGCCTCCAGCAGGCCTGGCCGGGGCTCGTGAGCGGGGGTGGGGGTGGTGGGGGGGGGAGAATGGCAGCGTGGCTGGCAGCCCCAAGGACAAGGGACAACAGTGGTGGTGGGTGCCCGCACACCTTCCCAGTGCTGTGCGGGAAGGTCCGTGTCTGGTTGCGAATCTTCTCACGCCTCAAAAATACCTGGTACCCATCAGACCCCCCATTCTCCCCTCCCCCTTCCCCAGTACCACTCATCTGCTTTCTGTCTCTGTGGGTTTCCCTCTTTTAGACATTTCATAGGATGAAATCATACACTATGTGCCCTTTTGTGTCTAGCTTTTTTTTTAAAGTATTTTTATCACCTCAAAAGAAACCCTGTTCTCCTTAGCTATGCCTCCATTATCCCTGTAGTCCCCCCAGCCATGAGCAACCACTAGTCTACCTTCTGAATCTGTGGATTTGCCTGTTCTGGACATTTCGTGTAAGTGGAATCCTACCACGCCTGCTCTGTCGTGACTGGCTTCTCTTACCCAGCACGGTGTTCTCAAAGCTCATGCAGGCCGCAGCTCCCGACTGCCTTTTTATGGCGCGATGATGTTCCACGGCATGCACATGGCTCGGTTTGTTTACCCGTTCCTCTGCTGACAGACATTCGGGCTCTTCCCACCTTCTGACCACAACGGTCGGTGCTGCTGTGAGCACCCAGGTGCAAGTCTCTGCGGGAGCACCCGCACGTCTCGTGTACGCAACTAAGGAACGGAATCGCCAGTTCCTGCAGCCACCCCTTGTTCGACTTACGAGGAGTGATCCTTTCATCCTCACAATGGTAAGACGGGTTACTAGAACCCTTTACAAACACGTGCCCAAGGGCACACCAGGAAGAGGTGGAGCCTCTTCATCTCCTTCCTTGTGTTCAGCCGTTTGGGTGATTTCGGCCACCATTTTCAGCTGTGTCTTAACCTGGAGTGTGGTCCGCTACTTCTCAGGGAACGGCTTCTTCTCACAGACTTCCACAACACAAAACCTGCTCCGGACACAGACCCGGGGGGGGCTCCATTCCCCCTCTGCTGCCCTGGCCTGACGGCCCTCTCCCAACTGCACTTCATGGTCTCAGGCTTCCCGCTTCATCCATTCTCCACATGGCCAGAAAGATGTTTCCAGAACGCAAATCCACACCCGCTGCAACCCTGATCCACCACCTCCAGCCCAGCCCCCACCTCTACGTCTCCTATTGTCTACTCAGGAGACAACCGTTAGGACCCCAGTTTGTTGTGGTGAGCGTATAGTCATATGGATTCCAAAGAGGAAAGCGGGGTACTCATCTACGGAGAAATGAACAGAATCACGGCGCTGGCCCGTTCCACGTAACCGTTCGAGATGAATGTCTCCCCTCAGGAACGAAGCACTGTGGGAGGTGCCGGGTTTCGGATCTGCCTTCCTGAATCCCATAACCTGACGTTGTCTGTGGACAGAAAAGGGGTTCTGTGGGTAGTAACCTCACAGGGTGATCTGATCGTAAATTCCTAACTGGGCAGGTCATGGTGAGGAGTCACACCCCAGGCATGGAACTTCTGTAATAAAAGGTTTATCTTTGCCTTAATCAGGCCCCGTTCATTCTGTCTGTGCGTCTAGGTTAACACACCTTTCAAATGCCTCTTTTCGGACCTGGCAGAGGCAAAACTACCCTCAGGAGAGCACGTTTTGTTAACCATCCTACAATCTCGTCCCGGCCTTGTTCTCTCCCACCTACAAATAATCTTCCTTATGGTCCCTCCTTAACTGCACGTGTATAAAACGAGTTGCAAACCATCATTCCAGGAAGCATTTTTCTCAGCCTGTTGAGATCTTGCTTCCAGGCGTATCCTCTGTTTGGCTCCAATAAATTTTGATAAAATTCTCTGTAGGTCTGGCCACTCTCGTGGGAACTAGAAGTAGGGCGCTGGGGTGTAGCAGAAGCCAGAGCTTTGTGCGAAGGTGGCCTGTCAAACGGCGTCACTCATCCACCTGCGGAAAAAGCAGCAGTGATGAGCCTGCCTGGAGGAGCCGTGACAAGGTATGCAGAAGGTCTCCGTGGCACTTATGTTGGAGTGGGGGGTGGCAGGGAGAGTGTGGGGCTGACCTTGAACTTTGCAAAAGTTCCTTTCTGCTACTGAAGCATGCCCTGGGCATCCCTTCCATCACACCCCCTCCCCAAGCCTTCCCGGGTCACTTTGCTCTGAATGGAACCTGCCCTGAGGTCAGCCGGGGGCCTTCCTTGTAAGATGACACCGATATTAAGACGTGGAGAAGGCATCCCAGCCAAAAAGAGAAACCATTGCCCAGAATCGCAGCTTTACTGAACCCAAATAGCTGCAGGAGTCTGGTCTCCAGTTTTAAGTCTTGAAATCGCAGCTAGAAGCGCTTTCAGCGTAAGGGATGAATTTGGAATTCTGGATTTGTGCGCATTAGTCAAACACGGTTCCGTTCCGGCAAAAGAGAGAACCCTCTCTCAGGAGGATTGTTGTGCCGTGTCCTTATGGAAGGGGAAGGCTTTCAGGACTGCGATTTATTTTCACTTTGAGCTTGCCAGAAAAATCCCTCACCGTTAACCAAGCACCAGGCTCTACTTAAATCAAAATCATTGTTCTACAGGCAAACTTCCGAGCTATTGCGGGTGCCTAGGCTCCACATCGCCACAGCGGGGCGAATCTTGTAATGGAGTGACTCACACGAACACTTCGGTTTCCTCGTGCACATAAATATGATGTTGACACTATACTGTGGTTTATTAAGTGTGCAATTGCATTACGTCCTAAAAAAACAATGTGCATACCTTAGCTAAAAAATACTTGATTCCTGAAAAACGCTAACCATCATCTGAGCCTTCAGCCAGTCATCGCCTTTTGGCTGGTGGAGGGTCTCACCTTCAATTTGTACAAAATACAATATCTGGGAAGCACAATAAAGCAAAGCATAGTCGTAAGAGATCTGCCCGTATCCACACAACCTACAGGAAGTCTTCGGAGGAGGAAGAAACAGGCTTCATTGCAAGTACTGGCTCCCGCCTGGCTCTGAGCAAACCTTGCCTCCACTCCCCCTCTCAGCCCTAAAAGGGAGGTTCAGAACGGGAGCCCCATCTTACACAGTGAGAAACAGGGTGTGCGCTTATCCGGCGACCCCCGGACAGGGCCGCAGGCTCCTGCTTACCAGAGGAGGTTGATTCAGTCCATCGTCCGACATGGTAAAACTGAACTTTGAAAACTCGCTCACAGTCCGCGGCAAAGCAGCGGGACAGAATGGAGGCCAGAAAATGATGCCTTCCGTTTCTCCCCAGTTTCCCACTTCTACAACACTGTACTCGATTCCCAAACTCTCACCTTCTACCAGGTTCTCAGAGCAGGGAAGTAAACAATCCTACTTTACACAAAAGCAGAAGAGGCCATCAGTTTGGGCTGTGGTGCAGCCAATGGGAGTGTTCACCTTTCTAGCACAGACTGTGCCAAAACATTGGGTGTGCAGCCTGGTCAATAGATGGTGAGGTAGACACTAGACAGACAGACGGACCGACAGGTAGATAGAATGCCTAGGTGGCTACTCACCCTCGCAACATCACTATGACGACTGCTGCAACCCCCCGTTACAGCTGAGGCCCGGAGAGGCTCGGCGCCTCTCGAAGGTCACGCAGCTCGTGAGCAGCTGGGCCCGGACCTGACCCACGCCGGTACATGTGCTACCTGGCGGCCTTCAAAACACATCCCACACAGAACGCACACTTTGTGTAGTGTGAGCACTTCTTTTCTACCAGGTTGACGCTGAACTGAATTACACACCAGTATAACACACACTGAAATAGCCAACAGTAAAAATATAAAAATAAAAAGTACACCTGCATACTGTGTATTTGTTCAAATGTGGCTGCTATTTGGCCAACTATTTCTTTTAAGGTTAGGGTCCTACAATTAAGTATGCATAGGTTTCTAATTCCGTATTTGGGGACTTAGGCCTATTAAATTAATTAAACAAGAAGGACAGTAGACTGAGGTGACCTTCCAGTCCTGGTGGCCTACGTCAGCAAACCAAAATCCAAGCCTATAAATACCTCAAGGTTAGGAAGTCAAAATGCTAAGAACAGCCAATGACAAACAGCCAACTAGGCTTTAAACGATGGCCAATCATTAAGTTCCTTTTTTCTCTGCTTCTGCACTTTTTCTGTGATAGTGTCTTCCGTGGGGGCCTGTCGGGGAGTGCCCCTGACCCCCCCCCCCGGTTTGGTACTGCCAGATTCTAGTGAACTTTCACTCACAGGAACTCTTAAAAATTTTATATGCCTCGGTTTATCTTTTAACAGGCCCCAAAGACACAGTTAAAAATTATCAGAGAAGACAATTTAGATGATATGAATGTCATTTAACATGTCAGGAGGCAGACAATTGCCGTTCGGAGAGCAGCAAGATGGGGGAGAAGGCAGGAAGCTTTTCCAGAATTAAAAATAAAGAACAGGCCCAGGCCGGGTGGCTCAGTGAGTTCGGCATCATCCCACGCAGCAAAATGTCGCAGGTTCCATCCCTATCGGGACACACGCCTCGGTGACAGGTTTGATCCCAGTCTGGGTTCGTGCGGGAGGCAGCTGATCGATGTTTCTCCCCATCTCTCGTCCTCCCTCTCTCTCTAATATCAATAAACATATCTTCAGGTGAGTATTAAAAAAATAAAAAACAGGAACTAAGTGCAGAGCTAGGGGTTGGCCTGCATCTGGGAGCTGGCTGCCTGGAGAGACCAGGGCTCTGGTCAGGCACAGCGTGTCATACAGGGCTGGGCAAGTCAGTCATCGACTCTGCTGTGCTGACGTGACGCCCTGGCAGGAGAGCTGCACCTGGAGCCTAGAAATTTCCTTCCGCACTACCAAAAGCTGCGGAGTTCAGTGATCACCGTCGCCCTTGAGGCTGGGCAACGGAGCCTCCAGGGCGCTTCTGGGATCTTCTGAGAGGGCCAGGCTGAGACTGTGAGCCCTGCTGGCTTTCAGCCCCCATGTCTGCAGGCAGCTCGGCTGCCTGACTTTCTTTAGGTGCCTCCTGAAAGTCCTGTGTGCCCTGGTAAGTCTGAGACCACCACAAAGCAATGACTGAAAAAAAAAAGTGTTCTCTCTCAAGATGGGGATTTTCTCATAAAACGTATGGTTTAATGGCATTGTAATAAATTGTACTTTTCCTCTGCCATCTGTTCCTGTTTATTGAGCACCTACTACCTGCGGAGGGAAGAGATGTGAAGGGGAACAGGAGTGTGCATCGTCGAGAAGCCTGTACTTTCTCACTTACTGTATTACACCAGCAGTAGAAACACAGCGAGTCTGACTCCGACAGACCTAGCACGGTCTTACGAAGGCAGCAAACTGAGGAAGGGGTCCACGCCCCCTGACACACACACGGGAAGATGGACAGAAGCTCGGTGAGTCGGACTCAGCAGCAAAGCTGCTCATCTTACCCACATCCACAAAACTGACGCATGGGAGGCGCAGAGCCTGAAACCAGTACATTAGATTACTGAAGCCTCTTATCGCCACCGATACCAGACGAGCGAATGTCACTAAAAAAAAGCTCAAATTCTTATTCTGAGGGACATAAGGGTGTTCAATGGTCATGTCAATAGAGATAAGCCTATAGTCCTTTTAAATGATTTAATGTTAGCATTAAATATGCAAATAGAAATTCTTTGCACATTCTAACTTCTGTTTATATAATTTCTCTAGATTCTAAAGCAATGACTTTTAAGTTGGCATTTGTATTGAGCCTTATCATGAGACAGTATGTACAGGCCCAGACTTTTCCGTGTATGCTTAATTATAGTGTTGCTCGATAACCAAAGTCAATTAGAGTTGAAAATTTGAAAACGGAGATGTGAAATAAATTTTTTATTTTATAGAATATAGCACATTAAACATCTTAAACTTACTCCAGAGTTTTAAGAAACATGATACATATTTAATAATTCAAATCTTCAATGGCCGTAAAGCCTTATCAACCCAATTATTTTATGATATCAAGAATGTCTAGATTTATTCACTAATGTGTATCTCAACTATCTAAATAAATGCCTGTCATATAGTAAGTATCTAATTAAGTATTATTTTGGTTCACAGGCTGACACTCAATCCACTGAGCCACATCAGCCAGGGCATATCATTTTTAAAAAATGTCTAAAAATAAGGAAGTGAAACCTTAAAATATGTGTTCTTGGTTAAAGCTGTTTGTTCAAAGAATAAACATTAACTGCTCCAGAGCTGGCCTTCCTGTTTCCAAGAGCAACCGGTTCCTTCTCTAGCAATGACGTCCCCTCCCCTTTTCCACTCACCAGAAGCCCCTCAGCCTTATCCCCACTCCCCCCTTCCCCCCCCACTGGCTTTACATTTGTACATCCCACCAGGCGGACCACCCTGAGGGACTGGCGTATGTGTGCGTAGAGGACTAACAAAACAAGTCCTGCGCAGGGTTTCGAGATGCCCACCCGCGCGTGGGCCCTGAAGCCCAGCTGCCCCGACACTGCCTTCCTTGTGCTGAGGGCTCGTCTTGCTCAACCCCTGCCAGGCGCATTGAGTGAAGCGAGTGAACCATGTTGATTTTTCTACTGTGTTTCTGTTTGTCTCTTTGGCCTTTGATGGGGACAAGTGACTCACTCCAGACCCTGTCAGAACTTTCTACTTCTTGATACCATCTAGATGACTCATGCCTACGACACCTGGGGAGCTGGGCGAAGGTGCTCTTTGCTCAGACCACGCTCACTCTAAGTGTATCCTATTCCTTCCTGGAAGAGAAACCAAAAGTGTTTGGTGACCCCTGGCAGCTCTGTCCCTCTGGTCCCGGAATCAGAGGGGTTGGCCTGTTCACACTCGTTGGCTGTAATTGAGCTGGCTTGGTGCCTTCTGGGGCTGGAGGCCATGGGGTGTCGAATTCACCTGTTCGGAAGGTGGGATGTTTGTTTGACTGTGACCTCCGGCCCAGAACAGCTTCATACCTGCTGCGCTGGTAAAGAGATTGAAGCTGAATTTCAATCACCTTTGTTCCATTCATCAAAGGGAACGTTCACCGTAGTTGTAATTACTCCTGTCAGTGTATCACGGCTGCTCCTGACACACACAGCCTTTCAGAGAGCACAAAGGAGCACTGTGCGGCCACCGCCCTGGGAGACAGACGGACAAACACACCATTTACAGCCGTGCCCCTCGGGCCGCGCCACTTACCTGTGGCTGTGCCTGGCCATCGAGCATGGACCATATTTATTTCACAAGTTGAGACTTCATTATGACCATAATTAAATGCGGGGGCATTTGCTTGGCATTTAAAAATCAAGCCACAAGTAAACATTATGCCGGGAAGAGGTCCCTGGGCTGTAAGATAAGGAGTCACGGGTCTGGTCCTCAGTCCATTCTGCTGACCAGTGGAGACACCTCAGAAACCCGCGCTGTCCCACTGGGCACCTCCGTTTTCTCATCCGAAAAGTGAGGAGACTGGATGCATCAGAGCAGCAGTTCTCAAGGTACGGGCCAGGAGCCCTAGGGGTCCCTGAGCCCCTGTCTGCGGATCTGCGAGGTCCAAATGACTTTCGAAGGTGGCATTTGCCTTTTTCACTCTTGCTGTCTCACAAGGGGTACAGTGGCATTTTCCAGAGGCTCTGTGACATGTGAGATGGCGAAGGCTAGAATTCAGGGGCAGATATGAGAACCCTGATTTCTGCTGAGCCACACTTTAAGAAGAACTACAAAAATGTAAACAATGCCATACTTCATAGTAATATTTTCTTGTCTTAGAACACGGATTTACTTTTTCATGTAAAAATGTTATTCCTGTGAATATGTGATGGGTTTATTGTCATTATTTTTTCAATGTTTAGTGATTTTTGAGAGAGAGGAAGAGAGAGAGAGAGAAACATCAACATAAGACAGAAACATCAATCAGCTGCTTCCATGTGCACTCCAAAGGGGATCTAACCCCCAACCCAGGTATGTGCCCTGACCGGGAATCGAACCTCCACCCAACCTCTCAGTGCACAGGATGACACTCCAACCAACGGAGCCACATCAGCCACAGCTATAGTCATTATTTTTAAATAAATGAATATTTTCAATGTTTTGATGTTTTGATTTCTAACACAGTAAAAATTGATAGACTCCACGTGAGCAAGACATTTTAAGGATGGAAAAGAGTTCTGAGACCAGAATGTTTGATACCCACAGCCCGAGGTCATCTTTAGGGCCCCTGTCATTCTGTAACTTGAACTTCCCTTGCCTGGTTCTCATTTCTTCTCTTTTTCCCCATTGCACACTTACTGCCATTTCAATGACAAAGACTCTACGTATTTGTTACTCTTATGACTGACTGTGCATACTCCCCCACTCCCCACGTAAAGCCCAGAAGGGATGAGGCACCGGTTTGGTACATTCGTGTATCCCAGGCTGCCTAGAACTGGGGTGGCACATAGCAGGCCCTTGGCAAATATTTGTTCATGGAAGTGGGGAGAGGGGAAGGAAACAGATTTAGTTCTTCCAGTGTCTGTTTAGTCCTCAGCGTAGGTTGCACTATCTCTGTTTTATGGGGGAAACTGAGGCGTCAGAAATGAAGAGCCCCTTGCTAGATCACATGGTAGGTGGTAAGTCCCCTCCTTTGTCATATGACTCTATTATCTGCCAGAAGGCAGCCCCTTCTCCAGCAGAGCCCAGGAGTATCTGAGTCCTCCAGAATTGGTATTAGCAGAGAGCCTGTGTCCAGTTGACTCCAAAAGGTGTGTGGGGACACCACTTGCACGTACACATGTTGTTGGCAAATGACCTCAGAGCCCTTTGGAGGAGCTTAGCAGGAAGGCTCAGCCCCACGGGGCGGCAAGAGGGCTCTGGGTGTGCGACCAGATGCGGGCCTTGGAGTCAGCTGGGAGCCGCTGAATAAGATCTGGCAACACAGGTCAGGCCCCACTGAGCACACTTGGAGTGTTTCGGGCTATGCCAGGTGTGTCCTCCCTCTGCTTTTGCTCTTGGTCAGTCCACGGTTAGGGAGCCACGGTCACAGACCAGGCCTTGCTGCCCGCTCTGGACATCTCCAGGAACAAAGAGGCGGCGCTGCGCTCATCCAACCAGGACCCTCGCAGGCACGGAGCTGGTGGAGCCCATTTCAACCCCAGCCTCTCTAGCCTGGAAGTAACCGCCCCCCTAACTCCTCTAAAAGATCCCGGGGCTCCTGCCAGGGATGCTCAAGGCTTTGGCAAAAGGGGAACCTTCTGGGCCTTCAGGAAGCTGAGCATCTCTATGGAGAAACAGTCAGGCAAAACCAACTGTTAAGAGCCCGGAGGTAAGGCCCAGGAGTCAGCTCAGAGAGACAGTGAGGTTACTGTGAGGATAATGCACAAAACAGGGCCTGGTCCCCAGAGGGCACCCACTAAATATCAATGACAGCAGTCTCAGTCTGTTTGGGCTACAATCACAGAATACCACGGACTGGGCGGCTTGTCAGCAACAGGCATTTGCTTCTCACAGTTCTAGAGTTTGGGAGTCTGAGATCAGGGTGCCAGCAGATTCAGTGTCTGGTGAAGACCCAGTTCCTGGTTCATACATGACCGTCTTCTAGCTGTGTCCTTACATGGTGGAAGGGTGCAAGGGAGCTTCCTGGGCCTGCTATTGTAAGGACAGTAATCCCTTTCTTGAAGGCTCTTTCTTCATGACCCAATCACTTCCCAAAGACCCCAACCTCCAAATACCATCATATTGGGGGTTAGCTTTCAATATATGAATTTGGGGGCCACACAAACTTTCAGACCATAGCAATGATTACAAAACGTGCTCAGCGAATTTCTGTTCTCTTTTCTCCTCACTGTCTTCCCTTCCCTTGGCTGGATCTTGGGGTAGCTGGTGATGGGGAACGGGAGAGGAGGCTGTTAATGCAGATGAACGTCATGCCAAGCATTTGGATTTCATTTTAAGAACAGTGCAGAGGCATTGAACGTTTCTAAGCAGGGGAATAACATAATTAGAGCAATGGATTAGGAAGCATATCTGGCTGCCTGGTATAGGACTGACTGAAAAGAAGCCATCAGAGGGAGGGCCTCTGATAGTAAAATGACTGCCAGATGCTGTTGTGCCTATGAAAAATAAGAAATTGATTATTAAAGAAATTTGGGACCTTGGATTTGCAGGCCCTGGGTCAGGATTATTTGGAGTGGGCAAAATGTAGAAAAGTCTGGAGATTGCCCCTGGTCATCTGGGTGCTAACCCAGATGATGTGTATATATCAGGGATGGGTGTGGCTGAGCTTGCTAGATTTATTCTCAGCACAGTCTCTTCCAGCTAAAGACTACATTTCCCAGGCTCTCTTGCAGCTATATGAAGTCATGTGACTAAATCCAACCCAACAGGAAAGAGCAAGACTGCCCTGTGCAATTCTGAATAGTGCCCTTACTGGGAAAGGCCTCTGCTTCTCTTCCATCCTTCCCCAGGGAGAAACATGGACATGGTAGTGAGCCATCTTCAGCCAGGCAGACGAGGGAATAACAAAATGGGAGGAGCCTAGGTCCCAATGTCACTGGCCACCAAACCAGCCTCAGACCACCTTCCTCGAGTGTTATTCTGGAGAACAATAAACTTCTATCTCATTTAAGCCTCCATGTCTGTGGTGTCTTGTTACTGACATGTTGTGTTCAATTGCTGTTCTCTGCGAAGGGGAGACCTCTTTGCTTTTGCTGTATTTTAAGTGACTGGGAGGTTGAGGGACTGAATCTCTGCATCAAAGGCTGTCAGAGTCACCAAACTCTGCTGGGAGGCTCTGCCTCCATTAGGGGGTGAAAAGCACCTGCTAGGTATCCGAGGCTCACGCCAGCTCAGGGGCAGGCCACTGGGTTCCGCAGCATGTATCTGGGCAGCAATGGGCACTTCACATCTGCTCCGGCAGGACCGCTTCAGGATGCACACCCGACAGTGAAGGCCTTGGGGTCACCAGGATTTTGTGGAAACAGGTGGTATCGTGTGACCCGACAGGTTTACTGGAAAAGCAGATAAAGTGAATGTGACAGATGTCTTTATTTGTTCTTCAGCAGGATATTTCCCACAATGTCTTATATCTTCGTGTTAGTTATTCAAAGAGAGTTATTCATCCCAGGGTTACTGCCGCCCGAGGGAGCGTTCCAGGGACATACTACGGGCTTTGGCTTAGTCACTATTTGTTCAATGACTCGTTTATCAAATTTATAGGTGATCAAAGCAGTTAGTAATGGAAGATACTTTGGAGAACAAAACTCAGGAGTCATAAAGATCTGAAAGACTGGAATAATCTAGCAAAACTCATTCATTCATTCACTGAACATATTCTATCAGCACCTAGAACAGGCCAGATGTTGTTGACGGTGCTGGGTCACAGCAATGAATATGAGGGACAAGGGTTCCACTCGCACCAAACTTGCGTTTTAGTATACCAGAGAACAGGATAGCAAAATCAGATAAAAGATAAATTAATGAGAAAATGTGCAGTGAGAAATGCTAGGATGAGCATTGTCAGCACGATGTGATAGTGGTAGAAAGGCGAGCCACCTTCTGATTGGGGACCACAAAGCATTGCCCCAAACCAGGGACGCTTGTCCTGGATGATGACAAGGAGCAGCCTTGCAGACACCGGGGAAGAGCATTCGGAGAATCGCAAGGGCAAAGGCCCTGAGGCAGGGGCAGCGTTGCAGGAGCAGACAGAGGCTGGTGTGCTGGAGCATGGTGAGCGAGGAGAAGAGAGGGTGGAGAGGAGCAAGGCCAGGTCTTCTGGGGCTTTGAAAGGAGTTGGGTTCTATTTTATGTGGAAGGAGACGCGTGTAGAGGATTCTGAGGAGAGAGGTGGCACCCCCGAATTGACTTTTTCAGAGACTGTATTGGCTGCTGTGTGGAGCAGGGGTAACAGGAGGACTGGAGCAGCGGGGCGCTCACTGCTCTGCTCCAGCGATGCCTGAGCATCAAGGGCAGCAAACCAGCGGCAAGAGTACAGAAGCAGACAAAGGGAGACACGAATGGATTTGAGGCAGGCTGCGGAAGCAGAGTCCACCGGACTTGCTGATGCTTTGTGGGGCCAAGGGAGGAAGAGAAGCCAAGGGCGACTCCTAGGATCTTGACCCGAGCAGCTGGGGAAGGGTGGTGCTGCTGCCTGAAAGAGGAACCCTTCTCTGCACCTCCACCATGAACTCACGGGACAAGCCACCCTCGTCCCCTCCCTTTATTCCCGCTGCGGTCACGTGGCTGGCTTCCTGCTGCCACCCACCCCGTCCCCACGGTTCAGGATGGCGTACGTTGAGATCAGCAGTGAGGGCTCCACACGAACACTCCCACACGCTAACAGGTGGGTTGGAAGGAAACCTCAGTGTGGTTCATGAACAGAAAACAGGCAGACAGGTGGTCACTGTGTGGACTGTCCTTAGATGACAGGACTTGGACATGCTTCTGACCAGGGAGGGGACAGAGGACACCAGGCAGGGGAGGAAGTCTGAACTGAAGAAGTGAGACCGAGGCAGGAGACCATCCAGGAGACCAGAGGTGGCGGGGCAGGGGGCAGGGGGGAGGGTTCTCCCATACAGTGGAGTAGGGACCACAGGGCTCCCAGGACCCAGCAGTGACCTTGGGCTGGCCAGGAGATGGTCCAGTCCCCACCATGCTGAGCAGCTGGCTGTTGGTATACTTTTGGCTCCTGCCCAGAAGTCCAACAAGGCCAGCCCAGTCAGATCCAAAGTGGGATGGGGGCCCAGAGAAACCAACTGGGAAACCCTAGAATTGAGCAGGAACAAGACAGCCAAAGCTGACCAACCTTCGGGCTCCTTCTGGTCTTCTGGTCACCGACCACTCCACACCACTATTAACATGGAATTGACCTATGCTGAGAGGTATTTTTTTTTTTTTTTAGTTTTATGACAACTTTCACCATAATTGTAGATGGTGACTCACCCTCCAGACTGTACTTGACATTCCATATTATTGCCACCATAAATGCACGCTGCCTCCACTGGCTGAGAGCGATTTCATAAATCCCCTTTTCTCTTTTTCTTGTACAGAATGTCAAAGATCCCAGTCACTGCCCAATTTAACTTTTTAATTTTTTTACCTGATTTTTAAAATTTACTCAAAACTTTCTTCCTCATGCCAAGACCCCTCACTTTCTTGGGAACCTGTGTCTCTCTAGACTCCCGTCCCTCGTGCCCACACCAACATTTGACATGTTCGGCATTCGCTCAGCAAACACCAAGTGCCATGTGTCGGGAGCTGCTCTGAGCATCGCAGAAAAGCAGGCGCGGTCCCTGCCCCGCTGCAGCAGAATCCGTGCGAGGAGACACAGAATGAGCAGGGTGAACAAGTCAGACATAAAGGATGTTAAACAGGGATACAGCTTAAGGGGAAAAGAGAGTGTGCTGGGTCAGAGCGGGAGAGGTTGAAATTTTGGTTGGGGTGGCCAGGGAAGCTTTCAGCAAAGGTGACGATTTAGTGAAGGTCTGAAGAAGTGAGGAAAGGAGCCAGGAGGCCTCTGGGAGGAGCATCCCCAGGAGAAGGGGCAGCATGACATGAGGAAGGATCTGCCTGGTGTTTGGGGATCCACTGGCTGGTGGCCAGAAGGGGTCCAGGATCCAGGAGAGGGGCGTGATCACAGAGATGGAGGGAAGCCAGGTCACCAGGCCTGCAGGGGACTTGGGCTTTTCCTTTGAGCCACACGGGGTCCACCGAAGGGTTTTTAGCTGAGGAAGAACAGACCTGACCGACATTTTAACCAGACCCTTCCGGCTGCTGTCCTGAGTACAAACGACGTCTAGAAGTGTTTAGAAATGAGTATAAGTATTCTAATTCACACTGAAAAATCATTGTGAAAATGTCCAACAATGTCAATTATTTCTTGGTAAACCTGGAACGAATGGTTGATTAATTGACTGATTGAATGAATAAAATGTCAGATGGTTGCTTTTTTCCTAAACTAGAGCAAGCGGTTCTCGCAGGAAATAATCTACCCATTTTTCTACACAAACACTAACGTACTAACGTGTAGGGGAAAACAAAGAGACAAGAAGGCACAACTCACTGAGGGCAGTCAAACGTTCTTCTTCGTGCTACCGAGCAACTCAGGCGCCCAGGTCAGACGGGAGGGGCTTCCCGCCTTCCAGCCAAGAGGAGAGGGCGGCTGGCCCAGGGCAGGGGCAGCTGGCCAAGTCCGGCACTTAGAGGTAAGGAAAGCATTGACGTGGAGCCCAGCCCCGAGGACTATAAACGGGAGGTGCTGATGCCTCCGTGGATCTGGAAGAGACACAGATACCAAAGTTCATGAATGCGAAGGAGTGGGGCGGGGGAGCCGCACAGCCCCTGGCAAGCGGTTCCTCAAAAGTGTGGGTGCGGCGTAGATGTCCCAATGACTCGGTGATTTACACCCATACGTGGCTGCTTCGGTCCGTAGTGATATTTAGCTACGGGTCTCATCCAGGTCTTATTTTGTCACCAACAGTGGCAGGCTAATTAAATGACAATCCTTCGCTAGACTGACCGGCGTAGCGGTGACTGGCCCGCAGCACATGGGACGACCCGTGGTGGACAGAGTGTGCGGGTTCGCAATGAGGTCGGTGGGCTGGGCGCTCTCCATTTCGGAGCTTGCGGTGGGAACCCTGCGGGGATGCAGCACACACACTCATGTGACCAAACCACGTGTCTGTGCGGGTCTGACTCACACTCCAACACGTTTATTTAGGGGTTATCAATGCTACAGAACGCAGCAGGTCCTCTTACTATTTCTGTTGTTTGGGCTTGCCTTAGGCACGTCATGACGTCGTGTAATACCACGGTGGATGTGGAAGATGGTTTATATACAGACCAGCGCCTTATAAGGGAAAATGACCGTAAGGCAAGAGTGTGGTCCTAGCCCTGCCAGAAAGCAACCATGCGACTGTGGGAAGGAATGATGCCCCTTGGGCCTCAGTTTCCTTATAAAAACAGGAGCTGGTCTCACTTATCAACTCTCTAAAGCAGTGGTCCTGAACCTTTTTGGCACCAGGGACCAGTTCTGTGGAAGATAATCTTTTCACCAGTGGTGGGGAACCAGAGGGCAGGGAGGTGGAGGGTTTGGGGATGATTCGAGCGCATTACATTCAAGCTCACCAGCTGTACAGCCTGGTTCCTAACAGGCCCAGACTGGCACTGGTCCGTGGTGCAGAGGTTGGGGGAGCCCTGCTCTAAAGTGTTTTTCAGTTGTTTGACAATTCGGTGTTCGGGCCCGGGTATTTTACCACCCAGGGCAAGAGGATTACAGTGAGCGGAGACAGGGCCCCTAGCAAGCCTTGGTCTGGACCTCATTCCTTGCTGTGACCTGAAACCCTTGCCTTAGAGGGCACAGCAAAGCAGTTACTGGAGAGGCTGCTGGGAAGGTGGACTGAGCTCCCCACAGTCCAGAGAACTCTTATTTGTCACACTCATAGACCGTGTTCTAAGTGCTTCAGAAACATTAACTCACTTCATCCTCAGGCAGTCCTGGTAGAAAAGTCCTGTGGTCAGGCACATTTGACAGACAAGGAAACTGAGGCCCAGAGAGGCTAAGTAACTTGCCCAGGGTTCATAGTTGGAGGGCTAGTGAAAGGCTGAGCTGGGATTCGACGCCAGGGTATCTGATCCCTTCAGTTGTCCTTTGGAGGGGAAGACCTCTGCTCCATCTAGTTATTATGTTTTCGTGCCCACAGAGGGCCCAGGGGACAAATGAGGCCACCCACGAGCAGAAAAGAATTACAACAGGCCCTTAGGAAAAGGCTTTGACTTCCGGGAGAGCCCTGTGGCTGCTACTGCCAGGAATTTAAAAGAGGAGGGTAGAAACAGCCAGCTCGTGGGACCATGGTTTTGGGAAATTGGAAGGCTGCCAGACAAACCCAGGGTGGCTAGGGATCCCTGGTACCTGTGGGGACCTACAGCCAGGCAAGAGCAGAGGGCCAGGTGGATATTATGTGTGTTGCATGGACGCCTGGAGGTGGGAGGTGAGGATGGGGTGAAGGGGTGGCAGGGTTGCAGGTGGTATAAAGCCTGACTTGATCCGTTCTTGGACCCCAACAGGTATCAGTGGAATACCTGCTACTTCTGAGCACCACCCAGTGAGTCAGGGTGAATGGGCAGGAAGCAGAGGTGCAAATGTGCATGAATTAAATTATTTCTGCTTCTAAGTGTGTCCTTCTCTCCTGCACCACCCCCCTCTCTCATAAGGATTTCCAGAGTCTCGTATCTGTGTGTGATTTTAACCGTACTGGGCACTTCAAGGGCAGGGATGAAGCCTTACTCATCTCTGTCTTCTCAGCAGGTGACACTGTTTGCTGAATGAAGAAATAATACAGCTCAGAGCAGATGACGTCTTTACTTTGCACTGGAAGCCACCTGGAACTGTCTGTCAGCTATTGATTTGGATTTCAAGGGAAACACAGACATGTTTCTAAAGAAACGTTTTTGCTAATTTTTAAAAGGATGACTTGGTAAGCTAATCATTTTTAATAATTATGTCTGGTACCCAAAGAACTCTTTATCCGCAATTTACTCCCCGGATATTTGGTATTTAAATATAATACATTCATATCCTGGGTAGTGTCCCCTTTCCCCTTGTCCATGGGCCTGTCTCTGTCTTAAGGGAAAAGAGACTGAGGTTGACATAGGGCGTGGGATCATTTCATCCCGGGTGGCTCCTGTTAATTTCCTTCTAACGCCTTCGACTTTTGATCTTGAAGCACAGGGACTGTACTTTTATTAGGTTTAATTTACTGTGAAGTTCGGCGCTCCTTGTGAATCAAGCCATAATCGTCAATGAGTAATCACAGGCTTCAGCCAGGCCAAGGTCTTAGTTCAGCTGAGTAACTAGGAAACAACTAACAGCAGGAAGGTAAAAAAAAAAAAATGTTAGGAAGCCTGATATCACCCCAGAGCTAGGATAAGCCATTTTATTATGACCGTGAGACCACCCACGCATACAGGGGGGTTGGCCACAGTTTAGGACCCAGGGCAAGGGCGCTGCCTGGATGAACCCAAGCCTCCTTGGAAAGGGAATCAGGGAGTGACAGGGGCCTGGGTTGTAGTCAAGGGTCCAAGCTGGCTTCTGACTGCGGCTCCCTCCCACTGCCTCCTGTGCCTCTTCCAGCTCTGGCATCTGTGCTCTGGCCTGATCATTTTCTTTTTTTCATCCTTACCCGAGGACACGCTTATTGATTTTGGAGAGGTGGGGCCTGGGGGGAGAGGAAGAGAGAGAGAGAGAAAAAACATCGATGCAAGAGAGAAACATTGGTTAGTTGCCTCTCATAGGCACCTGGACTAGAGACCAACCCCAGGAATTGAACCTGTAACCTTTTGGCTTATGGGACAACACTCCAACCAACTGAACCACACCTGCTAGGGCTGGCCAGAGCATTTTCAATAGGGTTTCACACACTTACCACTGAGTGGGTAGGGATGATGGTTTTTCGTGTATATGATATTTTTTTCAAAGGGTCCCTTTCATAAGATGCTTTCAGAGGGGAGCTTGGAAAAAGAAACTTAACAGCTATGTCATTTTGAGCCTCTCTCTACCACGTGCTCAACACTGATAATTCTTGACCTATCTGGTTCTATGTCGATTGTCCATCCCAGCCCAGTGACAAAGTTTCCAGAACCACCTTTTCTTCTACAGAGGAGAGAAGGAGCCTGCGGTTTGACGTGTTATAGCAGAAGAAACATCGGCTGTTAGGAATAGACGGCCTGCAACCCGCCCAGCTCCTTCTGATACCTTTCTGCTCAGATATGTCGGAAGTGCCCCTGATTACCTACCCCAGCCTGCACCAGCCCCTTGGGGAGAAATGACGTCTTCCCAAGGAGTCACTGGACTTCAGTGACTCAGGCCCAAGCATTCCACACTGAACCCCCACGGGTGTCAGAGAAGGTGTGATGGACAGGCAGTCCCATTTTGAGCAGTTGAACTTGACCCCATGGCTGTAGGCACCTAGCTTCTCAGACACTATTGAGAGCTGTTGTGCATAGTCTGGGGAGATATCCTCTATTAGATAAAATGCAGCCTGGAGGAGTCCATCATTTCTGCTATAGTTAAAAAGTAGCGGACTCTTCATGTCTCCATGGTAACTTACTATGGATCTGTGTTCCGTTTATGACACTCTTTGTTGACCTAACTATGGCTTGCGGCTGGGGGCCGGAATATACACTGAGGAGCCATCAGAATGAATTCAGTGTCCTTCCTGGAAATGTCAGTGCCCGCTGTACTGGGTTTTCCTAGCCCGGCAGCCCCCGCTGTTGACCTGTGCAGTGATGATACCTGGCGACCCTCAGGTACCTGGAAACATTAAGGTACGGGTGGTCTCTCAATTATCCGAGTAACTCTGGATTTAGGGTTGCCATGGAAACCTGGAGCTGCGGTAACAGAGAAGGGAAGCAGTTCCTCCGGTTTCACAGCACTGGGTCCCTGAGATATGCCAATTTTTAGTCCCATGGCCTTGCTTAAGCTGGGCTATTTTATTTTATATCTATATAAAATAAAATGAATATAGATTCAGGAATCTATATTTTCCTCCAAAATATTGAGAATCTAACGTGAATTTGCATAGGGAGTGCACACACACTTCTGGCCACCGACTTAAGTACTTTCTGCTAAAAATGGAAACCTGGCAGAATGTGGGCAATGGTTTTGACCGTGGGTGGTAATTACACGTTTTATGACCCGGCAAGTTATTTACCCTAAGGTACAATTCCCTCATATTTAAAGTGGGAACAAGAAGGCCTTGAAGAATTATCGTGTGCCTTAGATCGGAGCAGCTCAGGTTGGTTACATCGCTCAACTCTAGGGGGCGCCACCCACACGGAGGCTGTGGGAACAGGGCTGCCTGGAGCAGGGCGGACTCAGCCCCCCAGCAAAGGGCCCCGTTCGCATGTTTATCATCTCATTCACAGTCTTTTCACAATAAGAATGATAAGAAATCAAAGATCTAGGAAGAAGTCCCAGAATGGGGCCTCTTATTACCCAAGACCTGCGGCTGCTCGGGGCCCCCAGCACCCCGTATTTGACGTTAAAGCCTCGCGACTTAGGGAGACTCTCCGCCTAAGCTCCCGGGAGCACGCTTGCGCGAGGCCACCGCGGTCTTGACACAGCGAGGGAGTGACTGAGGCCGGCGGCCGTGGGGCGCAGCGAGGTCCGGGCTGGAAAAAGCCGGCTCCGCCCCTACCCCACTTCCCTCCTCTTCCTCTCATCCCTCGCCTCCTCTCCTCCTCCCCCTATCCTTCTTCCCTCCCCTTCTCTCTCTCCCCTCCCCTCTCGTTGCCCCTCCTCCCGTCCCCTGTAATCTCCCTCCGCCCCCCTCTCCCCGATCCTGAAGAGCTCGTTGCGAAGGGGCCGGGCGGTTTACTTCCTCCAGCGGCGGTGCGGAGCGCAGTGTAGCCGCAACCCTGAGTGCCCGCAGCCTCCCGTTCGCCTGCTTGACTGCCCGCCCGCCTGCCCGCGCCCCGGCCTCCCGGAGCGCCCCACCCGCGCCTCGGCCCCGGCCCCGCCGCGATCCCACGGAGAAGCCCGGGCCGGAGCAGCTGCCTCCCGACCGCGGCCGGCCCTGCCAGAAGCGGCGCGGTAAGAGCTGAGTCCGGGGTGGGCGGGCCGGCCCGGAGCGGGCTGGGGGATCCGTAGACAGCGCCCTCCGGCGCCCGCTCCTCTCCCCAGGACCTAGAAGCCGGACTGGGGACTTGAGTAAGCGCCAAGGTCCGTACGCCGGGATCCAAGATGGGTGGTGGCTACTCCTAGGATTCAGGGGTCGCGCGTCTGGGTTCCATGCCTCTCCGGGCTCGTGTTGCGGGTGGCCGGGTGGCTTTGAGGGAGGTCGGGACGCGGGACCCAGGGTAGGGCGCGGGATGGGCCTGATCGTGACGCGCGGAACGGGCTGCGAACTTGGGCCGCGGCCCCCAGGGTCGCCGAGCCGGCTGGGGCGGGCGTGCGCGCCGGCTTGTTTCGCTTGTTATTGTTTTTAAAAGGAATGTAGAGGGCCTGGTGGGGGTTCCTGCCTTTGGGCACCCCGGGGAACCTGATTTCGCGAAGGGGCTGGGGGTACGCAGGAGAGGGTGTAGGAGGAGACTCCAGGAAGCCCGGGTTTGCGGGTGACTTACCGGAGCGCGCCGGGCCAGGGAGGACCTGGGGCGCCTACGTCCTCAAATAACTGGGAGACTGCGGCTCCCCGAAGACGTTGGGCCGCTGGTCACCTGCTCGGCCATGTCCAGGGCCCGCCCGGGGCGGCCCGCGCGTCCTGCCTGTAGGGTGAGACCCCCGCGGGCGCCCAGGAGTGGATCAGGGCTCTCGGGCCCTGCAAGTCGAGCAGCAGGAGCCTGTCGGAAATGGGGAGGTGGGTGCGAAGGGCTGCTTTTATTTTCTCCTTCTTGAAGCATTTTTAATGAAGGGGTATCAGTGAGCGTTTGTGCATTGAGGTATTTTTTTTTTAAAGCACAGAAGACTTTTTATATTGGCCTGTATTCAATTTCAAGGTAGCTTAAAATAGTAGTCGACGTGCTACTTAGAAAGTAAAGAAGTGAGCAGTCCCCTGTGGAGATAAGGGTAATTTATTTTAATTCACCACTGAGAGACTATGTTTGTTCCGGACAATGGAAGCGCCTGTGCGCCATCTGCCTGCCCACACCACCACCCATCAGGGAGATAAATCTCCGAGTTAAGGTTTATTAAAATTCTGAGTAATATCATAGCACAGTAAATGTTAGCACCGGCAGTTCTGCAGGGAAATATCAAACACTCATTGTCGGGATTAGTCATTCCTCTCGCCAAAGTGATAACTTTCAAAGGGAAAAAGCACACCAGCCTTCAAAAAGTATATTGGGCAGTGGGAGTACCTGTTGTTTTCAACTTTCTTTTTTTTTTTTTCCCATTTTACCTAAATACAAGCCTGGGGTCTAATCTCACGTAAGTGATCATTTGTTCCATGAAGCTGTGGCTGTCGGGCCAGTTCTGCTGTTTAAAAGTTTAACCATCCTCAGCACTTAGATTTCTGCCATTTTCCTTTTTTTTTTCTATTTAAAAAAAAAAAAATTGTTCACAAGCAGCAATCCAAAGATCAACACCAAAAGGACCCAAATTTAAAATTGATTTACATGGAGAAACTTGACCTGTCTGCCACCGTAAGGAGCCATGTTGAGTCCAATAAGTGAATGAGCTCAAATTTGATTAGTTCTCTGTCTGCCTGAAACCACTTTGATTCTGCATAGTTCTTACAAAACAAATTAAAAGCTGGACAACAGAAGAATTCTATTCTGTAGTGAGCAATTACCACCGTTTATGTGGGAGTGGTAGGCTGCTGTTTCTCCCAAGTACTTGTACACAAACCCCCTCCAGCCCGGCTCCCCACAGCGGAGCTTTTCCATTGCCTGCCACATCCGATCTCTATCTCTGTGAAGGTGGGACGTTGTTCTCCGTTTCCCAAGTCACCAGGCATCTGCAAATCAGACGTGGAAAAGGATTGCATTTTGGTCTTAGGCTTGAGGCTTGTGTATTCAATCCACAGGTTAACAGGACTTGGTCCATTCAGGTACATGACAGAAAGCTCTGAGCTAAAGGAGCATTTCACACCCTGAAGCATAGCATGCAGGGGCCCGGTCTGATATCTGCGTGCTGTCTGAGGTCTGCAGGGTACGGCCAGACAAGGCCCAGACCCCACCAGGTTGTCCTGGCACACAGGGGTGCTCAGGTCGAGCCACCCTCGACAGCCATGTGGTCTGCACTGGGCCCTCCCCAGCCTCCCTGGCTGCTAGGGCAGTTACCTGAACTCTGAGGGTTTTAACAGCCCTGTGCAGCACCTCTGGCCTCCCCTGAGACAGACACTCCCCACGCCCCTGCCTTTGTGTGTGGGGGGGGGTGTAGGTGCTTGTGCGTGTGTGCACGTGCACGCGTGTACTGAGTTGTTGGGGAGTTTGGTTCAGCCAGAAGATTGATCATGGAGAAGAATCAAGAAACACCAAGACACCCAATTCGTTACGGCAAAATATGTTATCGGCCACCTCCAGTGAACACTATCAATTGCACAATATTTTAATTACCTGAAGGTCTTAGTTGTAACAGGTGGGAGCACCCAGTGGACTTGGGGGGACAGTTAGCCAACCCCGTAAGGTTGCCTAATGGGCCTTCAGTTCCATGGCCAGGAACCAACCCAGGTAATTTGAAAATGAGTTCTAGTTTCTCTGGTCTTTTATTTAACACTAGTGGCCTTATCTAGGTACCTGTCTCACTTATTAACATGTAATTGACCTGGCAGAACAATTACGTTTTAAGGCCCCAAATAAGTGCTTGGTCTGCTACGGCATGGCCCAATTGCAAGCCTCATGTGTAACTATAAATTTTCTAATAGCCACGTTGAATATATAAAGGAGGTGAGCTTAAATTCAGCATACTTCATTCACCAAATATATCCAAATGTTATATAAACATGCAGTAAATACAACGTTATTACTGAGATTTTTTTTATTTTTTCTACAAGATCTTTGAAATCACATGTGTGTTACCTGCATCCCGGCCGCGTGCCAGGTGCTCAGCAGCCACATGTGGCTGGTGGCCACCCCGTCGGGCAGCACAGGTCTCAGGTCCCGTGTAAGCCCAGATGCTATCAGAGCAAGTCAGGCAGACCTGTGATGGAGTCGCCTCTTGAGGAAGTGCACAGCTGAGCGACACAAAGCAGCCGTGTTTGGAGCTTGTGTGTCTCACGCGGGACCGGGAAGAGGGTTTGGTCGGAAGCAATGGTCCTCCCTCTGATCTTCCTGGGCTGGGAGCCCCTCCAGTATGGAGAGGGGGCGCCTCAGGGCTCCTGTACCTGCCTCCCTGACCTGGACCTATCTGGAGCTGCCTGGGGTGGGCCCCCTTCGGGCGCCCCTGAGGCTCCTGGGTGGAGCTGCCGCCCACCTCCCCAGGCCCTTCCCTCTCCTGTCACAGAAGCACACAGGCTGCCTTAGGAAGCTCTGAGCAGCCACAGAAAGTGATTTTATCTAAGTGGAATTCAATGGGAATCAGCATATTGTTACTTAACTACTTAAATGGCAGAGCCTTTGTGAGAAGGGCTTTTAAATAAGAATTCCTAGCGTTTGGTTCTGAATGACCGTTAATGGGTAGAACTTGACAGACTCCCCAGAATGCAATGTCTGTGTAGCCAGGCAGCCCGGGAAGCCGCCTTAGAAATGTAATACTTGACTCGTCGTGTCTGACTCTTTATTTTCCTCTTCCTTTTTTTTTTTTAAAGATGAATGATTTTGGAATCAAGAACATGGACCAGGTGGCCCCTGTGTCTAACAGTTACAGAGGGACACTCAAGGTGAGTGAGCGAAGTCCCAGTGAAAAGTTTTTTTATGCAATTTGGAAAGCTCAGTCTCCAGGAGGAAAACAAAACAGAACAAACCTGGCTGGGCTGGGTGCCAGGCAACGGGTTGTAGCCCCAGTTGTTAATTCACTGGCTATGTGACTCTGGGCTGTTTGCTTAATCTCTCTGGGCCTCAGTTTTTTAGTCTGTAAAATGGGGGTCCTGATACTTACACTATTTCTCCTCCAGGACACGAACCCATTTAATTTGTAGAAGTTGAGGCCTTGGTCATTGGTTTCTGAGACCACTGCTAGGTAAAAAGGCCCGTGGTTCTTAGTCGGGCAGAGCAGGAGATTCCTCGGACCATGGGAAGGGTGTTTCAGAAGGGAAGTGGAGAGGTCTAGGAGAGGCGGGCAGGCCCCACCGCTGCTCCCGGCTGACCTGGCCGAGCCCAGGGGCAGCTGTGTGCGTGGGAGCCTAAAAACGGATGCACCACGCACAGGTCACGGAGCTTCTACCTTAATTCTCCGTGGGAGCATTCCGCAGCAACACAAAGGGATAATTCCCCGTTTGCGTTCTCCTTGTTTTTAGCTTTGTGCAGTAAACATATCTCAGAAACAGCAGTTTTAGGCGGGCCGCCTCTGAGCTCCGTGTTTTGTGTAAGTAGGTGCATCTGGCATGCTCTATTTTGCTCTGGAGATCCCTGTGAGGCCTGATAGGACCCCAAAAGCCAAGAAATGGGCTCAGGCCTTTCTCAAGTCTTATGTAGGTCACCCAGCTTCAGGCTAGGGAGCTTTCTTGGTGGTTTGGTCGGACGTTTTCAGCGTGGCAGAAACCGGACAAGCTATGACAGTACCAACTTTGAAACCACACACCTAGGAGGAAAACTTCTCCTGCAAATTAAAAGATTAGTTGGTTTTGTCCGTGCGATTTCTGGATGTGGGGGAGAACAGTCCCTGGAATTGATGTGTTGAAATACCCAGCACGAGTGGGTATTGTTTTTTGACTTCCTGATTTTTTAAAAAAAGAACTCACTGTCAGTGAAGGAAAGAGATTGCTTAGTCACTGGGGCAGTGCTGGTAGGGATTTGAAAAGTCGATAGGATGTTCTCCAAAAAGCTAGTCCAACGTGATGGATCCGTTTATAAATCTAGATGAGAATTCCGTACTTGCCTGTTTGGTTTTTCCCTCGATGCCTTGGGTCTTGGAGGGCTGGGCTCCGTCCTGGGACTCGGTGCCTGGAGTGTTTGGGCCAGTTCCAGCCTCCGCCTGCCCACTTGTGTAATCTGCCGCCCCTCCTTCTGCATTTCTAAAACGAAAGCACACAAACCTATTGTATTTGTAAATGTGGGACCCACTCTCTTGGTGATGACTCAACACGTGTCACTGGATGACACAGGACACGGGATTTCCAGCTTATGTTGGAAAAGTGGGATCTTCACATTTTTTCCCTAATGAGTTGGAGAGTGGTGACTCAAGGCCTTCTCTGTTACTCAGGAACGAGTCCCACACCACAGGCTATTTTGTTGACAAATGCTGGGATGAGAACTGGACCGTGTGGGGTTTCATCTCTGTGACCCCGGCTCTCCCTGCCCCCGAACGGTAGTTTTAACTTTGCATCTGTGTCCTGTGGAAATCCTTCACCACAGGTGACTGTGGGGCGGGGGAAGGGAGGTTATTTTTATAATACGCTTTACTTTTATAAAATGAACCTTGAGAAACTTTCTCACATGTCTTACGATCTTCTGAACTATTGAAGTGGATGAGGGAAAACACCTGGTTTCAGTAAAAGTGTTTCATTGTGAACACTTCAAAAAAAGTGCATCCACAGATCTTTCGTGTCATGGTTTGATTTTCGGTTTTCGTTCAGCCGTTGGCCTTCCATCTTAAACACGGTGACCTAAAATGGCTTTGTAAAAGGTCGTTTTTCTCCTGCCCATGGCCTGACTGGATTTCTCTCCGGTGATGTCACAGAAGGGCCAGGTGTTTGGATCAGTTGGGGTCTGAGACCCATCCCGGTACTGTTCTGGGATTCTGGTGTTTTTAGGATTGTTTACTTACTTTATTAATTTAAGTGGAGGGGGCTGTTGAAAATGAACCCCCAGTCGTCCCGACTCTGCGAGGGCGATTTAATGACCCGGAGCGACAGGGACTCCCTTTGGTCCCATGGGCCGTCCTGGAAAGCTGCTTGAGTCCTGCTGGCCCCTTCCAGGTGCGGCTTCACTGTGGCCGGTGTGGTCAGGGTGCATTGGCCAACTTGCCTAAGGACCACTTTGAAAGCAGGTCATTAAGTAGGTAAATATTATATTTCCATTTTCTTTCCGCCCATTTTTGCAGCGCCAGCCAGCCTTTGACACCCTGGATGGGTCCCTGTTTGCC
The DNA here is from genome assembly GCA_004027475.1 of Anoura caudifer. Taxonomy (NCBI): domain Eukaryota; kingdom Metazoa; phylum Chordata; class Mammalia; order Chiroptera; family Phyllostomidae; genus Anoura; species Anoura caudifer. Next base: position 226,886 of record PVKU01000991.1, read on the forward strand.
ATCTTCCCCTCCCTGAATGAAAAGCAGGCGCTGCAAGAAGTGCCCACGGGCTTGGACTCCATCTCCCACGGTAACGTGCTGCCCGGGTGGACACGTCCTGCGCAGTTGCCCAGGGCGGCTCCCTTAGTAAAGACATGACAGCGGATGAGCCCGGAGTGTCGGTGTCTTGGGTCTTCGGTGTGAAAAGCCAGAGGGAGGCCCTGGACCTGGGACAAGACAGTTTTCCTCTCCGATGGGTGCGAGGATTCTGATGTCTTCCCTGCCGGACACTCCCCAGGGACGCTCCCCAGGGAGGGCTGGTGTCCTGCTGCAGGCCCCCTGCAGAGGGCCCTGAGGTTCCCATCGGCCTGTCTTCAGCCCCCAGGGCCCAGGTTCACTCAGCAGAGCGGCAAACGGGACACTCGCAAATCTTTACCCATCTGGTTTTACTTCTGTAGTTCCTCATGTCACGTTTATCCTTCATAAGGGGCTGGCACGTCGAGCAGCGCCTCTGCAGTTACTATGAGAGAGTTATTAGTTGGAGACATTCCAGAGATTACTTTGTCATATGAAGTAGGTGCTGGGAAATACAGTCCAGAAAATTAATTAAAACACATGTGCTTGCGTCAGCATGCCATCATGTGACAGCCATTTATCATTCTTGAAATTGCTGAGGGAGTCCAGGGAAGACTGTTTCTCAATAAAAACTGGAAGTACGCCAAGCTCATGGGCACGGAGGCCCGTGTGTTTGTGCTGGGCTCCAAATCTCTGCCTGCTGCTTAGTGTAATGGAGTTGACTTCCAAATGATGTGTTTACAATCCCTTAAGCCTTTGGGCCAAAAATCACGTGTTTTCTTTCACTGTCTAAAACTTTCAAATAGCCGTCACTAGACATGTTACCTAGGCATAACATTTGGGATTGTTTTTTTAATCAGTGCTGTTAGGAGATGTCTGACATTTTTTTTCAATTTTGGTCCAAAAATATCTTGTTAATATTCATACCCCTTGAAGGAATCATGTCAAGGTTTGAGATCAGAATCGTTCTTTTCTGAAAAGTAAGATTTCTCCCTCTGACGTTGCCAGCTGCGGAACCCTAACGGCGCCCCGGGGTTTCTTTCCAGATGTGGCCAACTGCGAGTTGCCCCTGCTCACCCCCTGCAGCAAGGCCGTGATGAGTCAGGCCTTGAAAGCTACCTTCAGCGGCTTCAAAAAGGAGCAGCGCCGGCTGGGCATCCCCAAGAGTAAGTGCCTCTCCCCGGGGCTGCTTTCCAGAGTGCTGTGTGCTGCACGGACGGACCTGACCGCCGTTCCTTGAGATGGGTTTTTGTTTGTTTGTGTGTGTGTGTATGTGGGGGTGGGGGGGGTGAGCTTTTGTGTAATGCATCTCGCAAAGAGTGGCGGAGATGGGGTTCACCTGGGCCACTTTTCATTTCAACCCAGTCAGCCCAACGCTTCAGCCAGGACTGGTGTTCCATGTTAGAATGTACCTGGGGGTCTCGCTTGTGCCCTTGGCCTTCCGTGCACGTGTGCACTTGGTGGGTAAATCGGCAGTGACTCCTGTGGTTTTACTGCCTCCTTCCATTTATTCCTTCTGTGTTCTGTCTTTTCTTCCCTCCTCATAGACCCCTGGCTGTGGACGGAGCAACAGGTTTGCCAGTGGCTTCTCTGGGCGACCAATGAGTTCAGCCTGGTGAACGTGAACCTCCAGAGGTTCGGCATGAACGGCCAGGTGTTGTGTAACTTGGGCAAGGAGCGTTTTCTGGAGCTGGCCCCGGACTTTGTGGGCGACATTCTGTGGGAGCACCTGGAGCAGATGATCAAAGGTACCAGCCATGGGAGGGAAGAACATACGGCCGTAGGGTCAGGGGTTCGAATGATGCAAATGGCCTGAAAAGGCCACGGGTGAGGGTCCGATGCGTGGCGGTAGGTGTGAATCCGCCTCAGTGCTCATGTACGGCGTCGCGTGGAGCCGCAGGGCAGTCGCCTTTGTCACTGACTTGTTCGCTGTTGCTGGACGCCATTCGTCAGAGGGACGGCGTGCTGGCTCAGATGCGCAGGCCGTCAAAGAATTCCCCTGGTGCGTGGCTCCCCTTCCGGAACCAAAAGAAATGAGCCACGTTCAACGGGAGGGGGCCTTCATTCAGGCAAACTCCGTGAATTCTACAGTAGATTTTCCCACGTCCAAATGGATTCCAACAAATACAATTTTCTGGTGGGGGGGGTGTTAGGTTTTTAAACAAATGTAGAAGTCACTGATAGGTTTTTCCACACTGATATATTATACAAAGTAGCCACCGAACAAAGAACTCTTATCATATAGAGAGAAAGTCTCGAATCAGACCTTATAAGAGCATAGAGACCATTGTTAAAAAGACAGAGTTAAAAAGGGGAAAAAAATTTGTAGCGAGGGATCACATTAGCGAAAACTTTAAGAAGATGAGCCCCTTTGTAGAGTCCAGGCAAATAGGCCTCATCACAGTGAGCTCTGAGCTTCAACGTCTGCTGTCAACTCAGTATTTTAAAAACACCTCAGGAGTCACTGCCAGCTCTTTATAGTTATGGCTTCTGAGGGCCAGAGAAACTTATTTTTAAAGACCCCCCCCCCACAAATGCTCCTTGAACTTAGACAAGTCTGACCCCACAAAGTTCTGGGGACAACTGTTTGTAGCAAGTTGGGCCTGTTTTGCCATTCCTCGGGTGTGAGTCTGGGACTGGGTGTGTGGGTGTGTGGGTGGGTGCGTGGTTCCCTGTGTTTGTAGGGGGCAGGCGTGCACAGAGCCACACAGCTTTCCCCTGTCCGAGTTCCTGGGCACGGGTGGCCCCCTGTGGCCCACTTTTCATGTAGCGCTCACCACACCCTCACGTGGGGGGCATCTTTCAGAAGGAGGTGGGAAGGGAGTCGGCGCAACTCACCTGCTGTCCCCAGCCCCTGCCTGGTGCAGGTGACACCCTACCAGCATTTCACCCTTCGCTGGCACGTCTAGGTCTTTCAGATGGTGCAGCAGAAAATTTAACTTTGCCTATGACGGTGTTCACGTTGGAAAACTTCCTCGACCTGTCAGAAGTGCACCGCTGTCGAATTAAATGTGAACCACTAAACGCGCCAAGTTGTTCTGAAGTAACCATACGCAGTAATTCGGAAAGCCATTTTTTTCCCTTGTGTTGTTTTGTTCCTGATTTGCAATCTTACTCTCTCCTGTTCCTTAGAAAACCAAGAAAAGGCGGAAGATCAGTATGAAGAGGATTCCCACCTCAACTCCATTCCTCATTGGATCAACAGCAATTCATTAGGTCAGTCTGGGCTCCGCCCGTAAGATCTTGGTTTTAAGCCCTCCCGTTAGCTCACGGAGGGCCCAAAGGCAGTGTCTAGGCCTGCGCTGAACCATGTGGTGGCCTCGCGTGGCTGTCGAGCTGCTAGGGTATGAAATGTGGCTGGTCCGCATTGAGATGTGTGATAAGGACATAATGCACACCAGATCCGGAAGCCTTAGTATGAGACGAAGAATATAAAATAGCTCCTTCTTAATTTTAAAATTATTACGATTACCTGATGAAATGATCATTGATATCTTAGGTCAAGTAAAATTTTCCAAGTTTCCCATTTCATTTTACTTAAATGGGGCTACTAAAAAATTGACCATCGCCTAATGGCAGTGCTGGTCCAGGCCATGCACGGGGTGGGGGGGAGTTGGGGCGCAGGATGTAGTGAGCTGATGGCCAGGGCGAATCTAGTATAAGGGATGAGAGGTGGCCCACACGGGCGGTGGGTGGTTAGCGAGACCACGTGTGCTCTGAACTTCGGGGTTGAGAAAGGTGTCATGGACTTCAGGTTCTCCCTCTGGTTGCTGACATGGTGAAGAGCATAGGTTACAGGCAATCCCCCCAGCCAGCTGGGGGACAGGAGGCTGGATGTGCCACCTAGGAGTCACATACAGGGGCATATCACTTAGTCTGTCTGAGCCTCGGTGGCACTGGAAGCTGAAAACGCCAGTGGCCCCTGTCATTCTGAGGGAAGTGTGAAAGCACTTGCTGAGTGAGACGTAGCAGCATGAACACGGGGGCGTCGCAGCCCAGGCCAGAGGCAGCGGGCACTTTGGAAAAGGGCCTGTAAGGCTGGGAAGATGATTGGTTTGAAAAAGGAGGACTGGGTGGAAAACCCACCCACCCAAGCCCACATGTGCACCCAGGGCTGGCGAAGGCGGGGCCCTGCAGAACCGATCGCGTTCCATTTGGTGAGAGGTGTGGAGGGTCCACATCAGCACGGACGGTCCCCTAATGGCTCCGCTGTCGCATGGCTCTGTTCCAGGGTTTAGCGTGGAGCAGACGCCCTATGCAATGCAGACGCAGAATTTCCCCAAAGGCGGGCTCCTGGACAACATGTGTCCGTCCGCAGCGGCGCCCGGTGGCCTCAGTGCCCAGCAGGAGTTTCAGATGTTCCCCAAGTCGAGGCTCAACACTGTCAGCGTCAGCTACTGCCCCGTCAGTCAGGACTTCGCGGGCGGCGGCCTGAGCCTGATCCCCAACGGTTCCGGTAAGAAGGGACTCCCAGCCGATCCCTTCAGCAGGCTCTCGGCCCGACCCCGAGAGCCACAGTCAGGCAGCGACACGGGCTTCTCCATCCACAGTCCTGTGTTCCGCCGTTGGAGGAAGTCAAGGACTCGTCCGTCTAAGGGACGTTGGGTCACTGCCGCAGACGGCTGACTCACTCAGCAGGCGTGTCCCCATGTGTTTCAGGCTGTGGGCCGGGAGGGCGTTGGGCGAACCGGGCGCAGTGAGCGCCTGCTGCCGTGAATAGATTCCTCCGCCCAATGGGATACTTGGGGGACCGCGCAGGAATCTAACTAACATTTCTTTTTACGGAGATGTATGCGCTCGGTGCGCAAGCTTCCGGGTGTGCCGGTGGTTGGGTTTTTACCAACATACACCTGGGTGCCAGCCGCCCCGGCGCGGATGGGTTTCTGGCATCCCAGAAGGCTCCCTTGCACCCTTTCCCAGTGGTCCGTGTCCTCCCTACCCCAAGCGGAAATGATCATCATCATTTTTCCTGTTTTGGAACTTGATATAAGTGGAGTCATGCTGCATGTTGCCTTTTGTGTCTGTTGCTCGTTGTTACGTCTGAGATCCATCCGTGGTGGTGGATACAACAGCCCGTTGTCCTTGGTGGCCGCCACATCGGGCTCCATCCAATGAGGCTACGCTTGATTGAGCGATTCGGTTGTTGGTGGGAGATGTGGTTGGTGCATCATACTTCTAAGGAGCAAGCCCCTCGGTTTAAGAGCATCACAGCATCTCTGAATGATTCCGCACCAGCAGGGAACATGGTGGAGCGGGGGTGGTTGGCAGCGATGCCGCCTTTGGGGCCGAGAGAGCCGCAGCGTCTCAGCAGCAGCGCGGCTGCGCACGTGGTTGAGTGTGTGCTTGCTTGTCTCCGCCAGGGAAGGCCGGAGACCCGGACGCCCCCGAGAGCGGCCGGGACAGCAGCTTCGAGAGCTCGGACTCGCTGCTGCAGTCCTGGAACAGCCAGTCGTCGCTGCTGGAGCAGCGGGTGCCTTCCTTCGAGAGCTGCGAGGACGACTGCAGCCAGGCCCTGGGTCTCGGCAAGCCGACCATGTCTTTCAAGGATTACATCCAGGAGAGGAGCGACCCGGTGGAGCAGGGCAAACCAGTCATACCTGCGGCCGTGCTGGCCGGCTTCACAGGTGAGGGAGCGTGCCCCGCCGGGAGTGCGTCCCCGCCCCCCGCCCACCCCGTGCCCTGCCCTGCCCCGCCCTGCCCAGCCATGTTTACCAAGGGTGTTTCTGGTCGGAGCTCATTACCTCTGCACCCCGCATTTGATCCGTGGGGTATAATCCCGACTCCAGACAAGCTGTGTACAAACTCTAAGAAGGCCAGCCCTGTGGGAGTACTGTGCACTCAGCCCAGCAGTGTGGCTGGAGACCAGGCTGCTCCGGCCACCTGGATGTGCTCAGCCATTTAGAGAGGAGGGGACAGGGGCCGGTGGAGGCTTTAGCGCTGACTCACCCGCGCCAGGAAGGTCAAAGAATGTAAACTGGCTCGGGGAGGGGCAGCCAGCTGGCCTCGAATAACACGGGACTGTTCACCTTTCCTTGCTCCTAAAACCTGTCTTGTTTGCAAGGTTTGGGCAAGAGCTATTCTGGGCAAGGGTCAAATATTAAAGCTGTTTTTAGAAACAAATATTTTCAGCACTTGAGCGAAAATAGAGATTTTTTTTTCAATTGCTTCATGTGTCCTTAAGTGAGCTATTTTGACTATATATAGAGCCGCTGGGGACTTAAGAAATACCTCCTTACAGGAATCTCATAGGTTAAAATAAGAATGGGTAGGCATCGTCCGTTTCTTTCTGTCGTCTAAAACAAACAGCCATGGAAATGTGTTAAAAATACCCAAAGCGTGAGTGAAAAGTGTTGTAGATTGAAAAGTGTTATAGATTTCACCCCTGGGGGGTCGGGGCCGGATAGGAAAATAAACAGCCAGGGGATTGGTGGTCTTCATTTCGGTATACATCCCTGGCCCCCTCGGTGTCGGCAATCAGGCATGTTGGTAGGACAGCCGGCTGTGGGCGGGGCGTTGACCCACTTTACAGATGGGCAAGTGCACTCAGGTGACACAGCTGTCTGGTGGCACAGGCAACCAGTTCTGTGTGGTTCCAGAACTCCTGGAGCTTCACAGCCCAGCCTTCCTGCTGACGGCCTTTGTGTCTTGGGGGACAGGTCTGTGATGGGCATGCGATCCAGGGCAGCACCTGGCCCCTGAGCTGTGTCTTATACCTCGTATTTTGAAGGTGTCTTCAAGGCGCTGGTTCTAAACATTAATGAGGAACGGGCCCGTTGAGGGCACTTTGCAAAGCACAGGCCCCGGCACACAGGTGGTGAGGCCATGGATGCCGCTCCCAACGCCCAGGTGGCTGCAGACACATCCAGCCCTGGATTAAGCCCTTAGCCACCGTCATGCGGCCAGAAAGCTATAGCGCAAGATTCCGCGAGTAACGCGCCTCCTTCCGTGGTGCAGTGCCCCGCCTTCAACTGCCCGTCCTGGCCCAGCATCCGTAGAAACATGCGCTGCACAGAAGGGGCGGTGATACGGGATGATGAATTCTGAGGCGGAGAGTCAGTAGCCCGGAATTTTTCCCAGATAAACGAAGCCCAGCATTCAAGGGCCCACTGACCTCTTTCTGGGAGTAGGAGGCGTGCAGAGACCCCTGTTTGGTGTCCAGCCTCATCGCACCAGCCTTCAGGACTGGCACCAGCACCGGGGTGGCCCTTCCCACCGGCACCGGGAAAGGGGGCGCGAGTTCCCCATCCCTTGTTTCACTGGGATGGCTGAAGCCTTGCCGTGCTCCAAGTCTATAAAAACCTGTAACCCGGCCCTCTCCCCAGGAAGCGGGCCCATCCAGCTGTGGCAGTTTCTCCTGGAGTTACTCTCTGACAAGTCCTGCCAGTCATTCATCAGCTGGACCGGCGACGGATGGGAGTTTAAGCTCGCTGACCCCGATGAGGTATGGCCGGAGCCCGGGAGATCTTAGGACTTTCCACCCTGTGTTCATCCCTTTGGTTCGCGAATTCGGTTCCCTGGGACAAAGGGGAGGTCTCCTGACGGTGGGGGAACCCAAGTGTGGCCCTGGCCCTGGCCCTGTGGACAGGTGTGCAGTGTCTCTGGGCCAGTGCGCAGGTGTCCGCCAGAGTTCACTGTCTTGCTTTGTCATTGAATAAAAGGGCGCAAGCAGTAAACTGAGGCGCTCTCCTGACCGTGTGAAAAACGCCTCAGGAAACTTGCTTCCTTCTGTTGGGGGGAGTGAGCCTTGTACCCCAACGCATGCACCCTGGCTGGGCTTTTCTGTGCCCCTCAGCTGAGCTCGGTGGAGCTGCCCCAGTCCCCTCTGGAGGAGAAAGCCAAGGGCAGGCCCAAACCTGCCCATCGGGACAGCATGAGAGACACCCTGGGTGTCTGACTGGTCCAGCGCAGTCTGTCACCTCCCACCCCTTGGAAGGCAGAAACCTTGGGGGTAATGTCACATGGCTCAGAACCCCACTCAGCAGTTGGCCGTGTGTGGGACTCAGAACGCAGGAGGTGGGGGGAGGGGACACAGCTCTTCCCTTGTCTCAGAACCCTCCGTTTGGAGCCCTCGGCTTCCAGGAGGTTTTGTTGAGGGGGAGAGAAGCTTGGAGAGTCCTGTAACAGATAGTGCCGGGGATGGGGCACGGAACTCCACTCCGCCCCTCCCTCTGTCCTCCGAGAACCCGTCGAGGGACACAGTGCCCTGGCACACTCCTCTGTCCTAAAACAGGTGTCACCTTCGGGATCTTTTAGCAGGCAAGTTCCCCGCATGCATTGGGAGAAGTCATTCACGTTTTGTAACTGCCCAGGGGTGGAATTGAACTTGTCTCCATCCATGTCCACCACAGGTGGCCCGCCGGTGGGGAAAGAGGAAGAACAAGCCCAAGATGAACTACGAGAAGCTGAGCCGGGGTCTGCGCTATTACTACGACAAGAACATCATCCACAAGACGTCGGGGAAACGCTACGTGTACCGCTTCGTGTGCGACCTGCAGAATCTGCTGGGCTTCACGCCCGAGGAGCTGCACGCCATCCTGGGCGTCCAGCCGGACACGGAGGACTGAGGCCCGGGGGGCTGCCCACGGGGTCATCCTGACTGACTGTCCCCGGGCCCCTGCCAGGCCGATCGAACACTCCAGGGAAGTCGCCAAGAAGCAGTGGCCTTACTTCGTGCGGAAACCGCAGCTCTTCGCCCAAAGCAGCCCAGCCTGTCGCTTCTGAAGCCTGCGGATGGGAAACGCTATTTAGGATGCAGTCACGTGACTGTGGCTCCACAGGGGGCCGCTCTGAGCAGGCGGCGCGGCCCTGCCACTCAGGCTGGGCTGTCGGACATTCTCCGAGGAGCGAGCACGTCGTGGACACACACATTTTTTAATTTTCTTTGGCCTTTTGCAACCAGGAATCACAAAAGCAAAAGCAGCCTCTGTTTCAGAGGGCGGGAGGGGCCAGGAAGCAGCGCGCCATTTCAGAAGTTGGTTTGTACATATGACTGTAATCTTCTCATTGTTATCAGAATCCTCTAACAGTTCTATTTAACAGATATTGTATATTGTAATTTAAAATAATTATATTACTGTATGTGAAATAAGAATGCGATGTTTATTCCATTTCTCGAGAGCACATACGGCATTTTGCGAACGTTGAATCTGCCGCAGCAGGCTAAGAGAATTTGTAAGATGTGTATTATTTACATTTACTTTGCCTACAGGAGGAAGGTATGAGAGGGTTAATCCCTGGTTGTTGTTTTGTTTTGCCCAGGTTGTATCTGGCAAGGACTTTGTACATTTGGGAATTTTTATAAGAAACTTAATGTTATCTGGGGGCACATCTGGCCCCTGGTTTCTCCTTTAATTGTAATGTAAAAGCTATAAAGCAGTATTTTTCTTGACAAATGGCATATGTTTTCCATTTCTATGCATGCCTTTAACTCGGTGGATGCACAGAGTTTTATTTCTCAATTCCATTTTGTTTCCCCCACAACTTACCTCCCTGACTGGCCATTTCCACCCTGTGCCCTGCTCCCAAGCCCCAGATGACTCTGGAGGATTAAAATAAGAAAACTAATTTTGGAAATATGCGACTCCTTTTCAGAGATCAGGAGGGATTTACATAGCGGCTATTTTTACCGTAAAAGTAATTCACTGGGAAAGAAATGTAAGAACGCTTCATTTTCTGTCTCAGCTGCACATGAAGTTAAACACTGTGCAGAGCTGAAGGCCTGCGGGGGAGGGGAAGCTGTACGAACGCTTCCAGACATGAACAGAGCACCCCGTCCCACCCAGCCGAGTCCTGGCCTGTCTGCACACCACGCTGCTCCTTTCTGCCCAGCGGCCGCAGCGACATAGTTTTGTTCTGTTCTTACGTTTCGGGTGCAGAATGCCCGGAGGTGCAGGGAGTAAGTAAGCTCGTTGGGAGAGGATGCGTTGAACTCCTTCACGTGAGGAAGACGCTCTGAGCGCCACGGAGACTTGAGACTTTCTAAGATGCCCCTGGGTCGGCCTGTATTCCTGGCCTTTGTGAATGATCCGGCCCCGGGGCCTGGCAAGTCGGACAGGTGGCCCTGAGCAGGGGGAGAGGACGACTGGACCGGTCCTCGTGCTGACACCGAGCGCTTGGTGGGAGAGAGGAGCTCAGATGGGTGGCGCTGCCTCCAGAACCACAGGAGGCAGTTCCCAGCGTCTTGAAACAGGACATTTTTCAGGCAGGGCCTGTTTATCGCTTGGATGTCTGTGACACCAACAGACATGTGACTGGGGACACGCTGCTGCCAACACGGATCTCAGCCGTCGCTCATTTTGTTTGGGGGCAAACCACACAAAGCCAACGTGTAACTTTTTTTACTGACCGAGTTGGCAATGTCATGCGGTCCAACCTAAGAGTGACGGGAACTGAAGTCCCTTATAAACTTCTGGCATGGTAATGGACAGAACTTAGTAGAAAAATTTTGTCATTTGGCCGTTCCTTTCCCAAATAATAAAAGTATTTTGTTTATATAAACTCCTCCTCGTAAGAGTCATTCTTCGTCCCCACCCCCACACGGAGGCGGGAGGGAGGGTGCTCCGAGGCTGTCAGCCCTGTCAGCCCTGAGTCACGTTTCTGTTTAACTGATTTCACACACCAGGCTGCAGCCAGCTGTGTGCCCTCCCTCAAGGAATTCCCCAGAAGTGTTCCTGACTGCTGGAAGTTCTCTTAAGAAACCTTTGGAATAGGAAGATTCGGGTTCTGTCTGCCGGGGCGGGGGAGGTGGCAGACCTACAGAAGAGATTTGGGGATGTTTACGTTGAAGAACATGAGGCGTTGAGGTTCCAGGACTTTGGCAATGGAGGTCCCGGACTCCTGGGCTTGCTGACACACCTTAACCAGACAGGAGGGTGGTGAACCTAGGACACCTGCCCTCTCACTCCTCCTCGAGGCTCCTTTCCACTCTGCAGGAGTGAGGACGCCCCAGAACTCTGAGGGTACTCACGGGTCTCTCCAGGTTCGCTGCAGGGCTGAGTTGGCGGTTTGAACTTGGTCATGATGGGCGTATGTACACCACGAAGTCAGCAAACAGGACAATTGAGAGGGTTCACCCCCCACCCCCATTGCAGGGCCTGGTTGTTAAACATTTACCAGCACACTGCTAGCTGGTCAGCAGTGTTTACCACATTAGAAATTTGCACACTTTTAAAATGATTCACTTTTAAAGTAACATTAACGCTTTTATGAGAAATAACTTTTTCTAAGAAGATGAGAATAGCATTTTACAGGTTGCCAATCTTTTTGATGTCTGCTTTCATAGAAGGGGCCTGGGTTCTCACACTGCGGCCTTCAGATGTGATACATTTTGAAGGAAATCAGGCCTTACAGAAATCCGTAACTTGGAAGAGGGAGGGGAAGGTAATAACTTTCAGATAACTGTGGCTACTGCTTTATACTACACCCGAACTGACAAATTGCTTAAAGGTTAATTGCCTTTGGAATATGAAACCGTACCTATAAACTCTCCAATGGTTACAGTAAATCCCACGGGTCTGCCTTGCACTTTGAATAGATTTCTACCCCTGTGGGATTTTGTGACATTGTGCGTTAGTCACATGGAAAATGTTGCTTCAGCGTGTTGGCACATCTCGATACACAGTACCATGCAATTGCGTTAGTTACCATTACCACCAGTTTCATCAGCGAAGGCCTGGGAAGCTATCAAGCTCACAGGGACAGATACAAATTCCCCAAAATTCAAATTTTTACTCCGAGGCTCAAATTTTATCAGCAAAAGATACCAAGTTTTCTTTGAAGTGACAGCCCCATTTCATTTAGTACTTTTGAGGAAATACCTGTCAAGTACCCAAGTCCCAATAAACGTAATTTGCCAAGTTGTTCTTTCCATTAAAAACTGTCCATGAATAAAGTAGGCAGTTCAGTTTACAACACAAGTTTCTTTGAAGATAGTATAAATATTTGTTTTATATATCAAATTTTTAAAAATATATTTTATTGATTATGCTATTACAGTTGTCCCATTTCTCCCCCATCATTCCCCTCCACCCTGCACACCCCCTCCAACCCACATTCCCCCCTTTAATTCATGTCCATGTGTCATAAGTTATTTAGCTTCTACATTTCCCATACTATTCTTAACCTCCCCCTGTTTATTTTCTCTCTACCATCTATGCTACTTATTCTCTGTACCTTTTCCCCTCTCTCCTCCTCCCACTCCCCTGTTGCTAACCCTCCATGTGATCTCCATTTCTGTGTTTCTGTTCCTGTTCTACTTGTTTGCTTAGTTTGATTTTGTTTTAGGTGTGGTTGTTAATAACTGTGAGTTTGCTCTCTTTTTACTGTTCATATTTTTTATCTTCTTTTTCTTAGATAAGTCTCTTTAACATTTCATATAATAAGGGCTTGGTGATGATGAAATCCTTGAACTTAACCTTATCTGGGAAGCACTTTATCTGCCCTTCCATTCTAAATGACAGCTTTGCTGGATAGAGCAATCTTGGATGTAGGTCCTTACCTTTCATGACTTGGAATACCTCTTTCCAGCCCCTTCTTGCCTGCAAGATCTTTTTTGAGAAATCAGCTGACAGTCTGATGGGAACTCCTTTGTAGGTGACTGTCCCCCTTATCCCTTGCTGCTTCTAGAATTCTCTCCTTCATTTTAATCTTGGGTAATGTAATTATGATGTGCCTTGGTGTGTTCCTCCTTGGGTCCACCTTCTTTGGGACTTTCTGAGCTTCCTAGACTTCCTGAAAGTCTATTTTCTTTGCCAGATTGGGGAAGTTCTCCTCTATTATTTGTTCAAGCAACTTTTCCACTTGTTGCTCTTCCTCTTCCCCTTCTGGTACCCTATAATTTGGATGTTGGGATGTTTAAAGATGTCCTGGAGGTTCCTAAGCCTCTCCTCATTTTTTTGAGTTCTTGTTTCTTCATTCTTTTCTGTTTGGTTGTTTATTTCTTCCTTCTGGTTCCACACCGTTGATTTGAGTCCCAGTTTTCTTCCCATCACTGTTGGTTCCCTGTGCATTTTCCTTCATTTCATTTAGCGTAGCCTTCATTTGTTCATCTAATTTGTATCCAAAGTCAACCAATTCTGTGAGCATCCTGATCACCAGTGCTTTGAACTGTGCATCTGATAGGTTGGCTATCTCTTGGTCACTTAAAAGTATTGGCTCTGGTGGTTTGATTTGTTCTTTCATCTGAACCTTTTTTTTTTTTTGGTCTGTTCACGCCTGTTATGTATGAGGGGTGGAGTCTTAGGTGTTCACCAGAGCAGGGCAACCTAGTCACAGAGTTGTGACACTGTATGTGAGGGTGGGGTCCGAGAGGGAACAATGGTACTTGCTCCACTCTCTCTCAGATTTCAGTCCCCTCTGTGAGGCTGGGAGTCTCTCCTGGCACCTCTACCCCCACAAGTGTTTTCAATCGGTGCTTTTAGGCTTTAGTTCCAGGCGCTGGGGCTCTGGGTTGCACAGTGTGTCTTGCAGCCATTTTCACCTGGTTTATCTGCGCATGAATGTGTGACCCCAGTCAGCCGCCTTGTGCGCCTCGCCGGGTCTGCTCATTGCCTCCCCACACCCGGTAACCGCCGCCTGTGTGCCTGGGGTAAGCCAACTGCCGCCTGTGAGTCCAGGACCACTAGCTACTGCTTTTTCCTGCCGCAATCCCTCTCCACCAGCTGCCAACTCCACCCCTCTTACCAGTCTGGGTGAATTGTTGTCAGACTTCCATACAATTCAATTTTCTATCTGTTCTGGTTGGTTTTTTTGTTCTAAATTTTTGTTGTCCTTCATTTTGGTTGTGAGAGGAGGCACAGTGTGTCCACCTACACCTCCATCTTGGCCGGAAGTCCTCTATATATCAAATTTAAAATATTAAATATGAAAGCATTACTTCTAATTTTTTTATTTTCCAGCGGCAGTTGACATGCAATATTATCTTAGTTTCAGGTGTACGACATAGTGGTTGGACACTTATACACCTTAGCAAGGGGTCTCCCTGACAAGTCTAGTGCCCACCTGACCACATGCATATTTGTAATATTGCTGATGATATTCTCTAGCAGCAGAAGTTCCTTATGTGCACTTTTCACTTTATTACCCAGAATGAAAAAGACTTGTAATCACCAAGTCAGAAAAAGCTCATCCTCACCACCCCACACAGGACATCTTCACCAGTGTTCTGGAATTCCCCCTGCGAGTTCAAGGCGGCGATGACTCCGGTGACCGCTCTGGCGCTATTCAGCGTCCAGGCGGTTTCTCCCGCCCTCGCTTTTTTCACACCCAGCAGTGCAAATGCCAACACAGCAAAAGGCAAAATTATTCCTGTTAGCGCAGAAGTTGTTCTCAGCCTGAGGATCCCCCGAAAGGCTGTTGGCATGCCCAGCTGTCTGGGGACCTCACTGGAGAATGTTCCAGAAAGAGAGAGCCGGGGGGAACATTTTCCGTTTTCCTCTCTCTTCCAGCGTCTCTGCTTCCAGTCTTTTCACAGCTGGTCAAGAAGCTTTTTTTTTTTTTTTTAATTTACAGCAAAATCACCGTTTGATGTTCTGTGTGATCATTTCATTCATGAGGGGAAACTTGACTTTCTCAAAGTCCTCTTCCAGCCTTCACTCTGTCTTTGTCTTTTTTTATCTTCACTCCAATCCAAAATTTTTAAAAGTTAGAATAAAATGTATCTTTTACCACATTTAAAAAAAAACCCATCATTTTTCTTAACATACTCAGCACAGGATGAGGTCTGCCCGGCCTGTGTTCCAGCATTTCCACGTGGTGCGGAGCAAGTGAGATTGAACTGCCTCCAGCGCCCTGCCCCTGCCCTGGTTGTCCCTCCTATAGGGCCTGAGACCACCTGTGAATGGAGCAGGGGGGTGGGCTGCTCGGTCGTGCGTGTGTGAGAGGCGTAGAAAGTGGGACCTGGGAAGGTGGAGAGGGGACGGGAACAGGGTGAGGGAGCAGCTGGTCCCCTCCCGCTTTGGGAACACGGGCCAGGTCGGCAGGCAGTAGGGCTTTTCTGCGCTTTGGAACCAGACCTTAGGTGTAGGTTATCACTGTCATGCGCTGGGGTATGACCTTGGGCACATGACTTAATGGCTCCCTGCCTCAGTCTCCCCTCCATACGGTGGGGTCACTGGGTAGCAGCGGGCGGATGAGTCTTAGGCGTCAGACTGTAGGAAGCCGGTAGTCTGGGGGCTGCAGTGAATTCACAAGCCAAGCATCCCAGCAGGGGGTCTGCTCCCAGCAGTCATGGCTCCTTTTTCATCAGAAGAAACCCAGGTGTGTGAAGCTGGTACTCAAGGCCACCAGGACTCAGCCCCAGGTCCCCTGCTTCCTGATGTTGTTCTCCGGCCACGAAAACCACGTCGCGTTGGCTTTGCCATTGCCTCTGCTGCCCAGGGGCTCCCCCATGCTTCCGGTTCCTCCTTCCACAGCCATGGTTTGACTTTTAAATTATCCATGAACCTCCCGCCCAAAGAAATTACGGTCCTCCCAAGCGCAGCAGCTGGTGGCAGCTGGTTTAGTCGGAGCAGATGCGAGGATCCCATCATCTGGGCCAGATGGGAATCTGTCAAGAGCAAAGCAGAAGGGTGTGACTCGCAGCAGCGAAGGGGGAGCCCCTCCTGGGTGACTCTTCTGTAACTCCTGGGCAGGGTTTGAGCATGTGACGCTGCTTGGCGCCGAACATCTGGGGAAGGCCATTTTTGGTCATTGCTGGTATGAGGACATCTTCGCAACTGGAGCTGGCATGGCTTTCGTCCTCATGCTATGAGTAACAGCCCCTCCTTGTCTCCCAAAGTCATGTTCAGATGGCACAACAGCCCAGGATTGCCAAATCAGTCCCCGACAGCTGCTTCTCTGGGTGGCTTCACATGCTGCGTGCAGAAACAGGGCTCAGCACGCACACGTGTGTTTGTGTGGCATGGGGCCAGACGTGCTGATGCCTGGGAGCCTGTGGCCCGGCTGGCTGGAGAACGGAGTGCGCGCAGGCGGCAGTGAGGGGATGACAAGCAGAGAAATTCGGGTGTCAGCGGTGGTCGGTCTCCATGTAAACCTGTGAGAGACACCTCCACCACACGCTGACCAACTCCACCAAACTGCGCTTATCAAAATGCAGATATGTAATGAATAAGGGTGAAATACGGCGACATTTGCAGGGCTCGTTTTCATCTGTCACCTCACTGCAACCCCAGAGCTCGGGTTCTCTGGCTCCTCACGCAGATGTGAGGACTGGGGCTTGGCGAGGTTCAAACCCTGTGTTGAAGTGGAAGGGACTCACCAGGTCCTATCAGTGGCCTTTGATCAGCTGTGCATAAGG
This sequence comes from Anoura caudifer, assembly GCA_004027475.1. Taxonomy (NCBI): domain Eukaryota; kingdom Metazoa; phylum Chordata; class Mammalia; order Chiroptera; family Phyllostomidae; genus Anoura; species Anoura caudifer. The sequence continues at coordinate 243,234 of PVKU01000991.1, forward strand.
TTTGGACTCCGGCGTGGGGTAGCAGATGGCTCAGTCGCCTGGAGCTCAGAGCCACCACCGCAGCAGAGGGGCTGGACAGCCTCTCACAGGTGGTCACCCTCGTCTTGCCCCAACTGTCCCAGGAACCATCAACAGTGCGGTACCTGCTCCCTCTCGCTGTCCCACCCTGTGGGTGAATCCAGTCTCCCAACTCCCTAAGGACTTGCCATCTTGTTTATAATTCTCAGGAAACTGAACCAGAGAGGGATCTGGGCAGGGACCTCTACCCCCTATGGGGCCTCAGTCACTACCTACCTCTTGGTCAAGTTCAACTCTTTTAAGCTCGGACTTGTTCACAGCAGTATTCTCCAAATTTCCCTCTCTCTCTCTCTCTCTCTCTCTCTCGGAAGGGAGGGAGAAAGAGAGGGAGAGACACATCCATGGAGGATATTGATCGGTCGCCTTCCATATGTGTCCTGACTGGGAACTAAACCCATAACCCAGGTATGTGCCCTGACCGGGAATCGAACCGGCAATATTTTGGTTTGCTGGATGACTCAAAACCAAGTGGGCCACACCAACCAAGGCCTTGATTGGCTCCTGTGCACAGAAAGGGACATGGCCCGGCCCTGCTCTGACCCCCTGGGTGTGCTGTGGAGCCAGGGAGGGGGGGGGCCTGCAGGGACCAATCTGCAACTGCCACCAGCGCCCTCCTCCGCCCAGGGCCTGTAGAATGCACCACTTCCTGTTTCAGAGCAAAGTGAGGGACTGTTTTCTAGACCTACTGGCCGCCCCTCCCCCCACCCGCTGACCAGCCCTGGTTGCTAGGCACCCATTCACCATAGAGACAGAACACGCCATGGGGTTCTGAGCAGTTATTTGTGTCCACAGGACACTGGCAGTCAGTGGCAGAGCTGTGAGCCCGACTAGCCATGGAGGGCCTGGTGCCTGCCATGGCCTCAGCCACCCCGTCCACCTTCCAGCTGATCCTGGAACACCTGTGCGCGATTCTGCTGCTGATTTCTGAGAGCTTGAGACACGTCCTAAGTCTCCCTGTGTTCCTCTCTGTGATCCTGGTGGGCGCTCTGGTGGTGGTGTCTTTGATGGTGAAGAGACGACTCATGTCAGGCAGTGTGAAGGCGCCAGACATAAGGTGTCCTGCCGGCGATGACGTCTGTGCAGGATGCGGTGAGAATGCTGGACTGACGACAGGAGCCGACAACACCTCACCTGGGGTGGAGGCCAGTCCTCTCTGGTTACAGACCTTGTGCTTGAAGGCCCTGAATCAGCACCTGAGCAGGATGTTGTCGCTTCAGGACCTGGCTGATTTAGTGAGAACGGTGCGCGGGACCCAGCCTCCTAAACGTTCCCACGTGACCGATGAGAAGCCCATCAACAAAGCCCCGGGGACTGACGGAGAACAGCTTCAGGAGAACATGCCGGGTGATTTGAACAAAAACACCCATCATCCCGAAAGTTCAGAGCTGCGCCAAGAAGAAATTGTGGGATGGAAGCAGGACGTCCAAGACAAGGAGGAGGAGAAACAAGGGCTGGAGCCATCGACAGCGCCAGTGGATCGGGACCTGCAAGGTACAGTCAGTCAGTCCCTGTCCCTGGTGGGAAACCCACTGCACACCAGCCCCAGGCCCGAGGTCCTTAGAGGTCACTTGGCTCATATCAAGTCCCAGGTCGAGCGACAGAGCGAAGCAGAAATTGAGGATCTGTTCATCCATGGGTCGGAAGGCGATCTCAAGGGTGTCCCTCATGATGCTGACCTCAACGTGCCCCTCCCACATGCTGACAAGGACAATCAGACAACAGCCGAACAACTGTGGGAGCAAAAGCAAATACATAAAGAGCTGGCAGCAGAAATAAGGAGCCTGCGAACTGAGAAGGCGTCTCTGCGGTGTGAAAATATAAACCTAAAAGCTGAGATTCAGCAGCTGAAGCTGAAGCTTCAAGTTCGGCTTGACACACAGGAAGACCGTCTAGCGCGGCTCCACCAGCAAGTGTTGGAGGCTGAAATGCGCTGCTTAGAAATGGAGAAGGAACAGTTCAACAACTGGAGAAACATGAACTCCACCTATCAGATGATGAAGATGTACAAGAAGATGACCCAGGACATGAGCTGGGGTCTACAAAGAAGCACTTCCTGCTATGAAACCGAGATTCGATACCATCAGGAAAGAGCCCAAGGAGCCCAGAGGGCAGCCAAGCACATGGAGAGAAAGGTCCAGGAGCTACAGAGAGAAATCGATTGCAGCAGGCAGGTGCTGGCCAGGGCCAAGTGCACCCTCCAGCCTTTCCCAGGTGGCCCTTCTGCTCCTGCTGCTCCACCTGCAGCCCACAGAGGCCCAGAAGTGCCAGGCTGTCCCCTGGGTCATGTCATCAGGTCCCAGGAAGGAGCTGGGTCATGTGGTAAGAGCTCAAGAATCCAGGTGCACCTGCAGATTTGACTCGGCTCCCGCAGTGGCGGGGCCCTGAGCCCCCACACCCAGGACACAACACCCGCCTGTGTTTCTGTTCCAGCGAATCTGATCGATGTCTCCTTAGTGAGGCTGCTCTCCCTAAAGTGGTGCCACCCTTGCCCTTAGCGCTGCAAGCTTTGAACCCTGACGGCGAAGCCGCTTCCATACAGACCCATTAGTGTGAATCTCCTGAGTGCAGAGTCCCCGGGAGGCCCTTTAGAATTATCTGCTTATTCTCAGTGTTGTATTTTGAGCTAAGAGACCCCTCACTGTGGCCTAAACCCTCACCTCAGTTTGACGTGGTTGTTTCAACAAAGACCACGATGGCGCTGGGGCTGTTGTCCCAGACCCTTAGAGGTAACTTCGTATGTGCCTGAAAAAATGTTGGTTGGTTTTAAAAAACAATGCAAAAAAAAAAAAAAAAAAGCAGAACTTGAACAAGACAACACCACATCAAACTACATAATATATTTATTACTTTAGTCCTAAATGCCTATTTAGTCTTAATCATAGGATAGTTTACCCTTAAATTCA